>BQNB010124699.1:0-19894 GCA_026074375.1 Tanacetum coccineum
GAAATTCGGACCAAAAGTGAAACTTTTTTGAATTTTGGACCAAAAGTGAAATCTGCACAAACCACAAGGACCAAAAATGTACTTAACTCTAGTTTTTTTATATGGGCCTATGTATTGGGCCTTATGGCGCGGGTATTTTTTGATCTGAATAAAGTCAGTATTTTGTAAAAAAAAACTATTATGTTGTGCCGAACAATTTTTTTTTTTAATATTATTTTGTGCGAGTTTATTTTTTTGGTCTCATGTTTTGTAGTGGTTTTTTTATATGGGCTTATGTGTTGGGTCTCATGGCGCGGGTATTTTTTGATCTGAATAAATCAGTACTTTTGTAATTTTCTTTTTTTATTTTGTGCCGAGTATTTTTTTATTGCGTATTTATAAAAAAAAATTGGTGTGCTTAGGCATAAGAACCCGCGTGTTGTGGCGGGGTTAATTTTTTTTACTTAGGGTAGGCGGGTTTTTTTTCGCGCCGTTTATTTTAAAGTTATTAAGTACGCACGTTGCTGCAGGGTGTTATCTTTATTTTATTTTTTATTTATTTTGTGCGGGATTATTTTTTCGGTCTCATGGTTAATAGTTTTTTTATATGGGCCTATGTATTAGGCCTCATGACGCGGGTATTTTTTGATCTAAATAAAGTTAGTATTTTGTAATTTTTTTATTATGTTGTGGCGAAATTACTATTTTTTTTGTAAGTTTTTTTTAATTCTTATTTGTGTAGGTTTATTTTTTTTCCGAGGTCATCATGTTTTGTTAGTGGTTTTTTTTATTAGGGGCTTGGTGTTGGGCCTCATGGACGCGGGTTAGGTAGGTTTTGTGATATGAATAAATCATGATCTTTTGTAATTTTTATGTTTTTATTTTTGTGCCTGTGTATTTTAGGTTTTTGTGTTTTTTATATTATAATTTTTAATGGGCACGTCCCAGTCCCAATCTGGGCGCCCATTGGGCAAACAATAGTAGGAGATTTAGTTGTAGTTTGGTTGTGTTTCATTATAGAATCCCCCCCCCACGAAATAACCGACGTGTTTAAATATTTTTAAAATTTGTATGAAAGATAATGCGCATTAAGTAGTTTGGTCCGGTAGGTGGCCCATGCAAGTTCTATCTGTTTGGGCTTTCCAGTGTATTTAATCCATTTTTATTGAGCTAAAAAAATTCTAATAATTTTATTTCCTTAACTTAAATATCATAATATCACCTTTTCTCAAAATAATTAAAAATATATATCTATACTATCTATAAAGCATTTTGACACAATTCTTGAAAAATTGAAAACTTAAAACTGAAAACTTAAAAATTTAATATTGCACGACTCATCTATGGAAACCAGTTTTGTAAACCTTTTAAAACTATAAAAAAAAAAAAGAAAGAAACGGCTTGGTTGACCCCATTGGAACACTTCTTAATACGGCATATTTGATTGATTGACTAATGCTTGTTGAATTGTTTGTAAAGGTGGAATATTTGAATTTTTGAACCATGTTTGATATTATATTTTCTCGACATGTTGAATCTCCTTTTTTACTTTACCTTCGGGGAAAATGTTTGAAACCTAACAAATAAAAATTGGTTTCTCTTAGCTACTCCTTACAAATAGGTTGATTTTGTGACATATGTGATTTCAATTATATATTCTAAAAGTAGATGTGCTAATAGGCTAATAGTGAACCATATAAACACGCCATAAAATGACTACATACCTTCATCATCATCCAAATAGTTTGACCTCGTCTGAAGTACATATTCAACTTGTTGGTTGTCATTGCCACTAACACGAGCTCTCTTATCCTTCCGTGTTGGCATCGTCTTGAAAACAAATCCTATATTCATCAAACCATTACATATTTTCTTATTGCCCTAATTTAATTAACCAAAAGTTTAGGGCAACTACTTATCATTTACTCAGTTTTATCAATTAATTACACAAATCATAAAGAATCAAACAGAATTAATCAAAGAACAAAAAACTAGGGTTTAAAATTATGATATACCAAGATCTCCATCAAGTTTAGGATATAATCACATAGTATAATCATAAAAATAATGCTTAAACCGTTAGTAAAAGAATGTGAAAGAGGATTTACTTTCTTTTTGTTGGTCGTGGTATGTGAGATCCGCTTCTTTTGATTATCCAATGTGATTATATCCTAACTCCAGAAAAACTTGGGGATATAGAAAATGGGTTTGCTTTAAGTTACACAAGGGGCGGGATATAAAAAAAATTGGGGAAAAAGATAAGTGGCGGGATAAAAAAAATTTGGTGAAAAGATGGATGGAAAGTGCGAAACACATATAGAGAATTTTAGTTTTAAAATCACTTGACTTATCTAAAGTAATAATCGTATATTGATTAAATTTCTAATTACTAAAATTTTATATGATTAAGTTTTAGATTTATAATGAGTACTTTATAATAAATTATAAATTACAGAAGAAGTTTTTTATTAGATTTAGGATGTAATCGAGTCAATTAGAATACACATTTATTTTATGTTAACGTGTTACAGTGCTTGACATGTCGATCAACTGGTCACGCAAAATTGAGTTTAGATCCTCACACAAACTCAAATCACGTAAAGATTTTTCATTTGAAAAAGTTCGTGTAGCCGCTATATGTTTGTATTCCCCGAACGTAATACGAACTTGTAAAGCCTGGCTCGACTATATAATCGAACCATCAAAACTTCATTTGACTATGAAAGTCAATGATCAAAACTACACTTGAGTTCAACCGAGCATTCATTTTCATGTTTGAAGTTGAGTTCAATGAGTCAAATGACATTCTAAATGGTTCGAAGTGTGGTATAGGTGTTAAAATACTGTAAAAAAGCTAGTACCACAACGTAACGTTAGTATAAATATACGTAATAAGTGTCCTATTAGAATTTATTTAATATGACATGTATACTAAGTGTCCTATTAAAATTCTTCATTATACGACCAAACCATATAAATGTCCTATAAAATCAAATCTAATAGGACGCGTATAAGTTTGTCATATTTGATTACATATAATATAACCTCCGCTGCTTGAAAGTACGAACTTGATTAATACTACGTAAAACATAAGATAGTAAAACCAAAATAGCAAGTGTCGTATTTTTGTCATTTCATTGACCCAAATTAGCTTGAAAGTACGAACTTGATTAATCTAGCTAGTAATGGTTGATGGTGACTAAAGTGGATATTCCATTTCATCATATTTTCCTTTTTGGTGTTGTTTCTTAGAAGATTAAATAAGCCGAGAAAGGAATTTCAAAATAATTGAATTTGATTGAGAATAGTCAAAAATTTTGAACTAAGCTATCATTTAATTATTATGCTTTTTCTTTTTAAAAGAAAAGTAATAAGAATATCATAAGCTTTGAACACAAGTCACCGTAGACCCAAACACTTTTTAAATAAAAAATCTCTTATATAATAACAGGAGTACATGACATAGAAAATGTGAAATTAAATCTGATTGGACCATCAGGATAATTCAATTTTGTCACGTTAGAAAAATAAAGTCTGTCGTATTAGATAATAAAAAGTCAAAATTGAAATGATTTAGTCAAAACGAAATAAATTTCCTCTAGAAAAAAAATACTAGTTTTAATGGCCGTCCCCCCCCCCCCCCCCGGCGATATACTTTTAAAAAAAAAAAATTTAGTATCGGACGAAAAACCCTAATGTATATCGCGTTTGTATGCACGCTATATACATTTTTTCTGCCAACACTTACACAACACTGACACAACATGCATGTAATTTTTTAATTTTTTTTGGACTTTAGCATGTATATCGCGTGACATACCACGCTATATACTTTTTTTTGGATTTTAGGGCTTCACGCATGAACAACCCCCAACACACACCCCCCCACCCCCACGTAAATGTATCACTGCCAATTCAATATACATTACCAAGTTCATGAACCGAATATGCATATAAAGGAAGTGAGGAATACATTACCAAGCATCCTCTTAACTATACATTACCCAACTTCCAAATGCAAAGAAAATAGAAACAAGATGAAGTTAAGTTTGTGTATAGGTCTCACTGTTTTGAGCTATTTCACTTGGTAGATTGTTAGCTTTTGCGGTGGTTTAGAGGTGGTGTGGGTGCGGTATCTATTGAAAGGGTTTTTGTTTTTGGTGACTTTGTGGGTTACTTGTTTATTATAAGATGGATGTGGACGGTTACGAGGTATAATATTTTTATTTTGTATCATTTGAATATTTCATTATTTGTTGTTTATATGTGTAGTAATATATGGTTATTTATTTATTTGTTCAAATAGGTACCTCATGTTCTTGTTACATGCAGAAGTAAGTTAAAGTTGCTAAAAAAAATTAAAGAATTAATTAGTGGCACTCCTCGGGAAGAATTGTTTAGGCTATCCTGTTTGGTTGGGTGTTAAATCAAACTGATTTTATAGAGAATTGTTATTAATTACATTTATGTTAGGTCGCCCAAATTGATTGATGAAAATGCATTATGTGAAAATGTTCATTTGAATTACTTCTGTAATAATCCATTTAAGTATACAATTTGGTAGAGAGGAATTCTGCCTATTAACCGGGTTAAGGTTTGGGGTCGAAAATAGGGAGGAGTATGGACTACCCAAGCTGTATCTTCCTTTTAGACGAGGGGGGTTAGGGTTGTGGGTGTGTGTTCCGCTCACATTTAGCTGGGCAAACATTATTTCGGGTATGACATGAAAAGGAATTCTTGCCCCTACATTTGCTGAATTATACAACGAGGATGCTGTTGGCCTTTGTTGTCTAGGGATTTTGCAACTTGTTTTATTAGGTGCGGAGAATAGACGTAATGTCCCTGAGTGGTTGTTAAGAATAGCAAATGATAGAGTCGCTTGGAACTTATATCCTTGGGGTTCATATGTGTGGCCAACATTGTACTCGCAACTTAGGAACGCAACCGTTAGATGTTGGGGGGCCCTTGTATGTCGATCAGCCTACAAATGAAGATGATCGAACAACATATTCAATCTTTGGATATACTTGGGCATTTAAGGTATGTCAAAAATAAGTTTATAATTTTTAATTCGGCATTTAAGTTATATGTATAATGTAAAATAATTAAAACAATGTGTTTTTTTAGACTTGGATTTTAGAGTCTTTCCGAGTGAATGCGATCCGGTATTTTGATCGTTTCAATCGGTATCCTAGAGTTGCTGCTTGGCATAAGAAAAAGGGAAGGTTTACGTCAGAGATGGTTTTACGTTTTTTTCAAGTGAGTTTTATTTAGGTTTATAGTTTATTAAGTTGATTATGTTATTTATTTAATAATTAATGTCTTTTATTTAAAGGGAAATATACCTGTTGCGAGATTGACACCAGACGATATGAGCTCGTCGATGGTGGATTTCTAGCAAGGCATACTTCGACGGAATTATTGATCAAGTTGAACGAGTACCTTTTGATCTAAGCCGTCATAACATGTATGAAATTCCATCCGGTGTTTACCGACAGTTTGTTGAACAAAAAATCGAACTTGAAAGCACTAAAAAAGATGTTCATGACATTAAGGAAGAAATGGACAAATTTAGGCAAGAGATGAATGCTCGGTCGGTGCGACAAGAGAATACAGTACCGATTATTGTTGGACAACATTATGGGTTAAGCGATTTTAGTGAATTCCGAAGCATGCAGGTATAATTTTTTTACATTTAATATAAGGTATTGTAATTAAAGAATATAATTTTGTATTTATGGGTGTTCACAGGGTGGTCCGTCTTCATTCATGAATATGGGTACGCCACCAAATTTCCAAACCCCAATGCGGTCCCAACCTGGTTCATCTGATTGGCAAAGACAGATGCCGGACCAGTCGGCCAGTCACTATTGGCAACCCTCGTCGCATCCTGGTTCTTACAATTCGTTTGCTCGAGTGCCATCTCATATGGGTAGGCAAAATTTGCAAACCACTATTGACACGCAACATGATGTTGATGGCATAGTTCAGCAGGTAATCCTATTATTATATACGAATATAATTATATAGTAATACCCATCATGAATTAATAAATTCTTATTAATTATTGTTTTTTAGAATATTCCGAATAGAGGGAAAAGGCAACAACTTCCTAGCAAGTATCTAGTAACTCCATTCACGGTACAAGCTCCTACTACAATGGTACCAAAGCAGCGTGTTTCCAAAAGTAAAAATAAGGGGAAGACGGCTAATTTATCGCCTTTGAATCTTGGGGGTGTTTTTGAGGGTTACAATGAAGAAGAGAATAACATTAAGTTTTTGGGTTCCCAATTTACTGGTAATATCTTATTCTTGAGAACTGTGGACATGCAAAAGGTAATTGAAATCTGTATATAAATGAAATAAATATAAAGAATGTCAGTATGTGTATAATATTGGTTATTAACTTGGTTGAATTAGGTGCGGAGGAGGGAAAATTGAAAACGTATGCACTTTTTAAATAACCCTATCCGATTACTTGGATTGTTATAGAGAGGATATTATAGTTACCAGATACATTTTAGCAAGTATTCGGCCCTCTTTGGTGTAGTCCTGACATGCAATGTTTTCATATTGGCACCCCAATTGTGGTTGGTGAGGAGGTAAGTTTATTTATACTAGTTTAATAAAGCGAAATGGTTAACTTTTTAAATCCATTTAGCCAAAAAACATTTATTTATTTTGTTACATTGTTTTGAAATCAGCACATGAACTGTGGATGAGTTTCTGATAGGAGGAGGGCTTTAAAATTGGACTGGACAGTGCCTATTATAGTACAATAAGTATACATCAATGAGAAAACCAATATATCTATTCAGAATGACCATCACATCATTGAAACATTGGATGTTCCAACGCGTCGTATCCATTTGGAATGATGCTTTGATTGGTGTACATTCTTTTTAGTTATTCGTTATAAAACTTTTTACATTACACCTTATGCATGAATATGTATTAGAATTAGTTGTTTTTTATCTTTGTAGGTGTTTTTGCCCAATATGTTGATGGAAATCATTGGGCCACTGGGTGTTATAGATTTAGCCTAATTCTCAATTTTTACATGTTTGACTCCTGAGCTAGTGAGAAAAACAGGAGGTGATTCGCCACTAATTAATTGCTGGACTACCGTGCTTAATACATTTTGAAGATGAGGTTGTTAAATCAACACTAGTATGATGCACTAATTTGTGTATTCATTACAATCAAGGTTTGGATATATTGTCCCTCAACAACCAACTTGTAGATTGTGGAGTCATCACATGTTGAGCTTATCTATTGTTTGTGTTTCACACACAAAGCCATGTTAGTAGGTAATAACTGTTAGTTTTTTGGAATTTAGAAAACAAATGTGTCGTTTTACATAGGTGTAGGTGTGAGGATACTAGAGATTGTGGTTATGATTAGTTTTGAATTTTGTATGTGTTGTATGTTGAAATCCTAACGCTTTGAGTGAAATAATATTGTATATTACTTTGAATTTCTTTGAATATTCGTCCATTGATATGTTTTTGTTTTGGTAATGTTGTATTATGAATTTACCGACATGTTATATATAACGTATGCACATGATTTGAAAATTTTGTTACATGATTTGACAAGTCATAGACCAAACATAATAAGTAGACATTGATAATGTTAAGGTTTAACACAACCACTTCCAAGAACTGAATTTAAAAATTACATTACGGAATTTAATAACAATATGATTGAAAATTACACTTATCATAAAAACATTACATAATAATGTTAAACTAATAAAACCGTATCCTTTCGAAAAACCTCAACCACATTTCTTTTTGTAATGTTAAGGTAATGCTCTGATGGTTTATGAGTGAAAACTGAGACATTAGCAAGTATCATAGCAGCTCCTACAGTAATATCATTTCTATAACTACCCCACCTAAAGACTTTGATAGTGTATATGCTCTCAGGTACTGTACCTGATAGGATTCTTTTTAGGGTAATTCAATCTCAAGAGCATTTCGGAGATCAAGACTTCACTATTGCAACAACTTGTTTAAGTTTTCTCTTTTTAAGAAAGTTGTCGATGTCTCCCAAACATCCAGTTACAGTGCCACCAAAAGCATTTACATAGTTAGTGGCGCTAACCCACGGCCCACTGTTAAAATCAGCATCCTCACCCACATCCTCAACAACTTTCTGCATATATTCTTGTGTCGACATTAAAACCCCATCCGGTTTAAGAATAAATACATTTTCTTTAAGCAGCTTGGCTCGCTGAACAAGACCCGCAGGACCGGGTATTATCCTCACTGGGTTTGAGGTTGAGGAAGATGGTTCAACACGTGTGCTACTAGAGGAACTCACAACGTGTGTTAACTGAAGATCGGAATCATCTATATCTAGACTTAATTCCCATGGTTCATTTTCGTTATTGAAATTGGAATCCATTTGAGATTGTTGGAATAAGAAGGTGTGTGGCAAATTGAGGAAATGGTGAGGGCTATTTATAAGGAGAAATCTTGAAAGAGTTGGATCACGTAATTTTAACATGTTGTCTATAACTTCAAATTACACGTGATAACATTAAAATAAAATACAGAATTTAAAAATACATTACAAACAAAACACTTAGACAATGCATGTTAATTTAAAAATTAAATAGATAAAACAACCTACGCTATTTAAAAGCGTTGATAGGGCAACTCTCTGACATTGAGTAGATCACGCATAACTTTGCGCGATCTACATTTTTTAACTTTTATTAAAAAGCGTTGATAGGACAACTCTCTGACATTAAGTATATCACGCATAACTTTGCGCGATCTACATTTTGTAAGGTTGATATATAATTCTTGAAACGAATATGTATTCATAACATTCTAAACTCAACTTTAAGAAAAATGTCGTCAAATATAAAAAACTTCAAGTGCTTAATTCATTTTAATGAAACCCAACGAGGTTCCATACTGTCAGAAGATTTGACATACTCAATGTTACATGAAATGGTGATGCGGAAATTTAAGTTAGAAGCAAATGCTGTGATAAACTTATCGTTTAAGCTCTCATCATTTGACTTTGCTGTTGATATCACAGACGACGATGAGGTACAATTTTTTGTTGGGTGTGCTTGTAACTCCAATGATGAATTTGCACATTTGTTTGTTTCTGAACAGAAAAACAATCAAAAAAATATGTTCTTTAATTTTTTTGAATCACCAACTTTAGAAAACGAAGGCCCATCTTATCAAGAAATACCATCGTCTCATTTGAATAATAGTTATAACAAAACGTCTTTTTTAAACAATGGTATATCTTTTGATTTAGGCGAAAATGATTTTCATATCAACGACTCCCTAAACTTGCAAAATGAGCCACATTTTTCAAATCCTGAATCCTCATTTGACTTCAGATCAAACGAATATAACACAGATGATGTGGTTAATGAAAACCCCCAAAACGAAATCCATAAATGGCAAAAGTTCATGTCTTTTGAGCCTGACATTCCGGAGGCACCAGTTTACAAGGCAAAACCTATTATTTCAAAGCAGTATAGTCAACAATCAGAAGTTGAAAAGGGTAACATTTTTGACAACAAAGAATCTTTGATCTTGGCTGTTAGGTTGAAAGCTTTGAGCGAAGGTTTCCAATATTTAACAGACAGATCAGACCCGGAAAGATGTTACTTAAAATGCTATAATTTTGCTGAATGTGATTGGTATCTCCGGGCGACCCTGTGGGATAATACAAAGAAATTTTACATTACATATCTTAATGATGTTCACACTTGTTCCAAGACTCAAACATATCCTAACCATAGAAATGCAAACAAAAAAGTAATTGGTCACCTTCTTACTCCAAAATTACAAGATAGGTCACGGGTTTTAAGAGGGAAAGATATACAACAAGATATTCTATCAGAATATAAAATACATATTTCTTACCAACAAGCAATGAAAGGGAAGCACTACGGTATACAACAGGTGAGGGGTTCACCATACGAAGCATTTGAAATGCTCCCGTATTATTGTTATAACCTAGAAAAAAAATCAAGGGACAGTAACACGTATCAAAACAGACGATAACGGAGTTTTCGAGATGTTATTCATTGCCATTGGTGCTTCGGTAAGTGTTGCTCACAAAATCTAAATAATATAATTCTGCATGACATCATAAAAGTATGTTTATAATCTTTTATTACAGATTCGTACGTTCCTCAATTATCTACGCCTGGTGCTTATGATCGATGCTGCGCATTTAAAGGGTCTATACAAGGAATAAATTTCTGGTAGTTGTGGCCATGGATGGAAACAATCAGATTGTGCCAATTGCATTTGGTATATGCAAAGGGGAAACAGGTCCATGTTGGTTCATGGTGGATATGTACGTACTCAAGGAAGCATTGGTGATATTCCTAATTGTTATTCATTTCTGATTAGGCTGCTACCTATAAGCTTTGGCAGTAGAAAAATGAATTCCCTTTAGCCTTATCATGTTGTTATGTTGTCGTCATCTTAGATGGAACCTAGGATTGAAAAACAAAAAAAAAGGTTTTTTTGGAAAATATGCAAGGCATATACCGAGAAGACTATGCAACGAAATGATCACACTCATATTGTTCAGGCCTGATGCACATGAAAAGTTGTAGTATAGTGCCACAAAGATGGTCACGGGCGCATTGCCTCTAGTGCATTACTCAGAATTATATGACCTCAAAATAGTGTGGAGTCTGTCAATGCTTGTAGTGTTAATATATAGAAAAGAGAGCCCGTGTTAAAGTTAGCAGGACGTATCCATGCGGATGGTGCAAGATATGGTACTTATATAACGTCGAACCAACTGGCAGGTATTGATTCTTTGAAAACACTGATATACATACTATTTTTTCGTTGGTTAACAACTTCTATATTCAATTCTTGTTGTATCTACTATTTTGCGACATATTATGACGTTACGTAAATAACAGAGTGGGCCCCCATCGCGAGCACAAAGTGAAAAAAAAGATGAAAAGTGCGACTTGGGTTGTTAAAGGTGTTAACGCATATCAATACGAAGTTTCTGACGGTCAGTACATTCGTGAAGTCAACTTACAAACAGGCATTTGTGGATGTCGTAAATGGCAACTTTCAGGGCTTCCGTGTGGTCACGTAATAGCTATAACACGTTTTTTGGGTTTGACGGATTGTGTGCATTATGTGGCAGATTGGTTTAAAAAACCAAAATATCAAGGCACTTATTCTGAGTCAATTCATTCCCTTGGAAATATGCAACAATGGGAATTTCCAGAGAATATTCAAAAAGCTATTCCTCCTCGCATGGACAACCCACAACCTGGACGTCCTAAAAATACAAACCGTATACAATCTCAAGGAGAGGAGCCAAGAATTATACGTTGTACCAGATGCACACAAACGGGACACAGACGTGATCAATGCGGTCAACCCTTTGTCGTTCAACCGCCTGTCAACATACGTCCACACAATGATCAACAATTTACACAAAACAACCAACCATCTTTCAACAACCCAACTCAACAGTTTGACAACACTTTCAATAATATTAACCATTACACATCACAACAATACGCTGACACCACATACCCATCACAACCTTACTGTCAAACACCATACCCATCGCAACCTTACGACCAACATTTCGCAAACACCTCTCAACCATACACTGGACATTACACAGAATCATCTCAAATGTATGAACAATACAACTCTCAGGAGTATGATGCGCAACATCTAGATGATATAAACACGAATGGTTCAAATAGTTGGTTTAACTCGTTTGGGTTCTAGAAAATTGTATGTTATTATGCTTTCTGTTGGTTTGTTGTAGAATTTTAATGTGTCATTTTAATGATGTAATATATTTGTATTTCAATTAAACTATTTATGTACCTACAATAAACACTGCATTACTAATTAAACATTGTATCTATAAATATTGTAAACAACACAATTAAAGGGGTAATGACAATAATATCTACTGCAATTTATACAAATTGAACAGTAACTACAAACATGTTTATGACAAACCAATGACTAGACATGTCACAGACACCAGTATACAAATTATTATTGTAGACAATTTATGGCATGAATTTGACAAATAAATGAAAAGTTGGACAGGTAAATCACATAATAGAAACATTGATCTATACTAGTATTCAACTCCATATTTTCAACAAATTCATTTCAATTAACATTTCTTACATTTCAAAGATGTCGACTTCTATGTTGATTCACAACAATAGATCAAAGGAAGAATCATTCAGAGGTATCATTTCAAAAGAACTTAAAAAACAACAAGATGAATCACTAAGCTATCTACATCAAATGCAGAAACGGAAAAATAAAAACAAGTTCAACAACAACATTTGAAGAATCATTTGTAATAATATTCATGTAACTCAATATGTATTAACAATGTCTTTTTAATGTACACTTTTTGTTCCTCTCTTTCTTAATTAAAATGAAAATGACAATTATCACTTATAAATATACGATATATGTCAGTGTTTTTTGGCTATTTCAATCTCGTGACACAGACCTCACATGCTATTGCCCCTATATCAACTATGCTATCATCTAAAACAGAAACCTGTCTCACATACACACACTTCTTCTCTCAACTAACATACTACATGGCTTATGGAGAAAATGAGGCACGTCAAGCAATTGTTTTAAAACTACAAAAGGAGATTCAAGCTAAGGAAACACTAGCACATCAATTGTTGTGCAACTTAACACGTTATACAGAGGAAATGCATAACCGTTCATTACAAATAACAAGGTTGTAAACTCTGCCTACAACAAGCCGTAATACCTACGGATTACATGCTTTACTAATGACACTTGAAGCAGATATCCGTACCACAAACATCATTCTACGAACAAGACAACAATTGTTAAGGAGCATTTCTGCAAAGCAAAACTTCGTTAACAATTACATGGCAATATAGATTATAAAATCTTGTTGCTAAGTACCACAAGGCCAACCATGTGTGTTCCTGTTGTTTGCTGTTGTTTTGTTTCCAGTTATGTTAAATAAGGTTGCCAATCAAATAGATTATATGTGGTTTAATTGCTATGTATAAGTTTTTTCAACATATTATATGAATCAATACTTTGTTCATAATGCATCAAAAAAAGTACTCAATCAACATGCTATCTATCACTGCACATTTCACGTGATTTACAACATGATTTGACAACACAAATTTTTTAACTGTAACATACAAGACAACTCAATGACAATGTTGTCTATCACTTCAAATTACACGCGATTTACTAAAGTATCTGTCAAGTAATTGACTATAAATAGACACATATTTTAAGCACTCTTACTCACAAACATTTTTATCCTTCACACAACTTATTAATTTTATCTTTTCATTTTCTACCATGGCTACTAACCCAGAAAACGTTAGGTTAACTATCCTTATGAAACTACAAGAAGCAATTGATGAAGAAGCTATTTTGGAGGAACAAATTTTAGCCTTGATGCATCGCTTTGCTGATAGGTTTACGGATCGTAGGGTTGAAATAAACAATCTCATGGTTTTGCAAGATCACGCACTTGTCGACTATGGAAAGTACGCCCTAGGATGCATGACTGGGGCGGACATGAAAAAATGTGTATATTTGAAAAGCGTCAGGGATGAGTTGCTAAGGAGCATGGAAGAAAAACGTCAATTGATGGCGAACTACAGAGACATGTAAAAGCATTATTGCTTAACACCAGTTTGCTAACCATGTATGTCGTTGTGTGTTGTTGGTTTTATGTTTTCATATCGTCGTCTAAATAAGGGATGGCCATGTACACCACTAGAGATCTGGTGAGTTCTCATGTTGTAAAAGCTTTTTTAATGACATTCCTTTAACTTTTATGCTTTCAATTCCAACTTTTATTAACTTTTATAATTGCAAAAATATAGGTTTAAATTTTTTTAAGAAAATGAACAACTGACACATTTTGCACCATCGTATCTTATGCATATTAAAAGTAATTTTAGTAAATCTTTATTCATTAGAATAGCGTCATCAAACTAAACAGAAAACACAAAAATAAACTATTTTAAATAAAAAAATTGAGTATCCAAATATGTACGCAAAAATGCCTGAGATCTTGAATTTCAATAAGCAAAATATAAACTCTAAATTTATACCTTACAAGACTATAAAAAAAAGTGTATAGTCACATGGGATGCGATTTACATGCTAAAATACAAACAAAAAAAACTTACAAATACAATTAGGGTTTGCCTTTTTTTTAATTTATAACTTACAAGTCGATATATATATGAATAAAGTATATATAAATATAAAAAATATATATATATACATAATATATATAATATAATATATATATTAAAATGAATATCGGCGGGGGGGGGGGAGGGGGGGGGGGGGGGGGGGGGGGGGGGGGGGGGGACCCATCTACATCAAAATAAATAGGGATTGTTTTTTTTTTATAATTTATAAGTTACATGAAAAAAAAATTAAAAAAAAATATTGCAGGTGGGGTGGGAGGGGGGGGGGGGGGGGGGGGGGGGGGGGGGGGGGGAGGGGGGGGGGAGGGGGGTGGGGGGGGGGGGGGGGGGTGGTGGGGGGGTGGGGGGGGGGGGGGGGGGGGTGGGAGGGGGGGGGGGGGGGGGGGGGGGGGGGGGGGGGGGGGGGGGGGTCGGGGTGGGTCACGGCGATTACATTATATATATATATATTATTAATCCAACGAACCACAAAAAAAGAGACACGTGTCCAAATGTATATCGCGTGCTCCCCCCCGCGCGATATACATGGGTATTTAAAAAAAAATTGTCAGTGTCAAAACTGGACAACACGCATCCCGAATGGTTACTGCGAAAATTTTCGCTATAAAGAAGTAGGGTTAGGTTGAATGAGTATTGTGTTTATATGAGTTTTGTTTGGGCTGGATATTATTATTTTTGATGGGCTACTGATAAATAAAAGTTTAATTTATTTAAACTTTTATAAACAAGATTACTCGGGCGTTGCTGCGTGCGTTAATTTTTCGCGCGTTGTTGTGGGGCATTAATTTTTTTTTCAGTCTCATGTTTAATAGTTTGTTTTTGTTCTTATATTAAATGACAATCGCGGTTTTTTTTTTGCCCAGACCGATAGAAAGTCGTAAATAGTTAAAAATGAGAGTACGTCCCGTAATTTTTTTTTTCTTATTTTTGGCCAAAGAAGGGGATGAGGATTATAAAGTTTTTTTTTATTTATTTTTTTGGGCCGATGAACAGTAACCGAGCCCAGTGGGCCGGGTACTGTAGCGTTACCGTAGCACTGTTCATTTTAGTGTAGCACGAAGTCAAAAACGACGTCATATGACTTGTGAAATGTGTATTACCATAATAAATAAACTTTATGAACTCTATTAACCTTACGCATTACTTTTAATGGATGAACTAACTATTAACGCGGGCAAGAGAGGGTCCCGGCCCTTCCAAAAGTTGTGACAAATAATGTAAATATTATTTTTTCGCTCTCAAAGTTATTGTCCATCTTTTTATTTTGTTATGTCCTAAAAAATTCGGCCCATCTAAAACAAATGTTCAAGTTTCGTCATTGATTACTTTTGAGTTTTAGTAGAATTCTAGTTGTGGACTTGTCAATTTTATAACCAAGTGATGTGGGAATGTGTACGTATACAAAAACATAAATACGGTGTTTTTTGTGGGAAATCTATGGGTATTTACACACAGATTTCTCACGGATTTATCAAATTGATGGGTAATCTGTGGGAAATTACCCACGACTTTCCCACGGACATAATCGTTTTCTTTTATTTTTTTGATATAGTTACACGCTCACGCATATACAAGTCCGTATACTTACATACAAAACATCTATCGATACAATGAATGTTATAAACGGACATGCGGAACACACATGTGTAGATATTCATACATATGTAATGATTTGTTACACAAAAGGTTATACCTAAACTAACACGTACACTTGCGATACTCACATAAATAGTTACGTTAATAAACAAACACATATAATATGAAACTACAAACACATATGAAAACATACTAATTAACGTGGGAATGTGTAAGTAGGCAGAAACATAAAAACGATATTTTTATGGGAAATCCGTGGGTATTTACACACGTATTTCCCACGGATTTATCAACTTGGTGGGTAATCTGTGGGAAATTACCCACGACTTTCCCACGGACATAATCGTTTTCTTTTACTTTTACAATATGGTTACACGTTCAGGCGTATACAAGTTCGTATACTTGCATACAAAACATTTATCGATACAATGAATGTCATAAACGGACATGTGGAACACACACATGTAGATATTCATACATACCTAATGATTTGTTACACAAAAGGTTATACCTAAACCAACACGTACACTTGGGATACTCACATGAATAGTTATGTTAATAAACAAACACATATAATATGAAGCTAAAAACACATATATAAGCATACTAAGTAACGTGGGAATGTGTAAGTAGGCAGAAACGTAAAGACGATATTTTTGTGGGTTGTGGGTATATGTGGGATATTACCAATTACTTTCGCACAGACATAATCGTGTTTCTTTTACTTTTACGATATGGTTACACGTTTCAGGAGTATACAAATTCGTCTATACTTGCATACAATAATATATGATACAATGAGTGTCATATAAATGGAATGTGGAACACACACGCTGTAGATATTCATACATACGTAATGATTTCTTACAAAAAAGGTTATACCTAAACCAAACACGTACACTTGCGATACTCAAATGAATAAACAAAACACATATAATATGAAACTTAAACATATATTTAGATAATAAGTAACGTTTGGGGAACTGTGTAAGTAGGCAGAAAGAACGTAAAGACGATAGTTTTGTGGGAAATCTGTAGGTATTTACACACGTTATTTCCTACGGATTTATCAAGGATCAAGGGTTGTCTTCACACTTCGAGAGGATCTATTATTATTAATGGACGCCCACAGAAGTATTTCAATTTGGCAACGGGGTTTAAAACAAGGTGATCCTTGTCTCTTTTTTTGTTTATCTTGATTATGGTAAGCCTTCATCTTTTGGTCTCAGAGGGTTGGTGTGAGGGATTGGTTTCCGGTATCAGTTTAGGTGGCTGTTGGTGAATTTATCGCTTATGTTTTATGCGGTTGATGCGGGTTTTTTTTGTTGGTCATTGGTGTGAGAGAACATTTCTACGTTTGTTCATGTTCTTGAGTGCTTTTCACAGGGTGTCCGAGTTTAATTTAACATGAGTAAAAGTTAAAATTCATGGGGATTACGTGGATAATGTCAATGATTCTTGGGCGGCAAACAAAAACTTGGTTGTCTTGTTTCTTAAGACTCTGTTTCTTTATCCTTGGATCTTTGTGGGCGGGGCTATGCATCGATTGCAGGCTTGGAATGATATTGTTGATCGAGTAAGGAGGCGTCTTTCTAAATGGAAGATGAAAATGTTGTCGATTGGAGGAAGACTTACTTTAGTTAAGTCGGTGTTAGGTTCTATGCCTATATTTCACATGTCTATGTTCAAAGTCCCTTCGGGTATTCTTCGTACTCTTGAATCGATTCGTTGTCAATTCTTTAATGGTCATGATGTCTCTAGCAAGAAGGCTTCATGGGTTCAATGGAATAAGGTTCTAGCTCCTAAGGATAAAGGCGGTCTTGGAGTATCGAGTCTTTACGCTTTAAATAGAGGATTGATGTTTAAATGGGTTTGGAGGTTTTTGACTCAAGATACATCGTTATGGGCAAGGGTTATCAAGGCTATTCATGGGGGTGATGGTAACATTGGTGCGGGTACGAGAAGTGGTACTAAATCATGCTGGATGAACATCGTAAATGAAATTAATGTATTGTCGAAAAAGGACATTAATTTGATGAATTTCTTGCGGATCAAATTGGGGAACGGAGAATCTACATTGTTCTGGGAAGACGTTTGGTGTGAAGGAGGAAAATTAAAAGATAGATTCCCTCGAGCTTATGCTCTCGAATCATGCAAAACGATTACGGTCGGGAGTAAATTAGTGCAGCCTAATTTAACTTACTCATTTCGCAGAACACCGAGAGGAGGTGCTGAGCAAACGCAAACTGATGAGCTTGCCGCTTTGATGCAGCCTGTTACTTTATCACCTATTTCGGATCGATGGACATGGACGTTGAATAGCTCAGGTGAGTTTTCGGTGGCGTCGGTTAGGAACTTGATCGATGTTAAAATGTTTCCGGAGGGTGATCATAAGACCAGATGGATTCGTTATGTGCCAATTAAGGTTAATACTCATGCTTGGAAGGTAATGACGAATTCTTTGCCTACTAGATTCAACATTTCGAGACGCGGTATTGACATTGATTCCATCACGTGCGCAAACTGTGATATGGGGGTGGAGACAACTAGTCATTTGTTCTTTACATGTGACATGGCTCAACAAGTTGCTCGGTTAATTACTCGATGGTGGGACGTTCCAGATTTGGAGATGGATTCGTATGGAAGCTGGAAGATTTGGATGGTTAATCTTCGAATGCCGTCTAAGAATAAAAAGATGCTAGTAGGTGTGTTCTATTTGATGTGGTGGCTTTTATGGGCTTTTGGAAATAAAAAGATTTTTGAGGACAAGGCTCCGTTTAAGGCGATGTTTTTTGATGATGTTATTTGTAAATCTTTTTATTGGTGTTGTTTTAGGAGTAAAGCCTCGTTTAGTTGGAACGATTGGCTTAAGAACCCATCCCTCATTTCTTTGTAATTGCTAGCTTCTTGCTAGTTTCTTAATAAAATCGCCGTTCCAAAAAAAAATCTGTAGGAAATTACCCACGACTTTCCCACGGACATAATCGTTTTCTTTTACTTTTACGATATGGTTACACGTTCAGATGTATACAAGTTCGTATACTTACATACAAAACATCTATTTCCCATAGTGACCCACAAATTTCTTGTAGATAAGTTAAATAGTTGCTTTATTTGATAATACCGTGTGAAATCCGTGATTAATGTAAATAAACTTTGCCACATAACTGTAGCCGTGGCAAATATGTGTGAAATTTGCCAGAATTTTCCCACGGATGTTTAATCAACAAGAATAGTGGAAAATCTGTGGGAAATTTGCCACGGATTTCACACGAAAACTTGGTCAACAATTTAGTGTGTAAATAGTGGAAAATCCGTGGGAAATTTGCCACATATTTCCCACTGAAATTTTGTCACCAATTCGGTGGGTAATTTGTGGGTATTCCGTGGGAAATTTCACACGAGATTTTTTCCGTGGAAAAAGTCCGTGGGTAAAAGCTGTTTTTGTAGTAGTGAAATATATTATTAATGGTTTTTCTGTATTTTCTCTCTAACTCAGTGCAATGAAGATGAGTTCTTTTTCTTTTAGAGGCTTATACTCAGTAACTCTGCCATGCACAGCATGGGCTTAGGAGATTAGTTACCCACGTTCCATAATAATCACTACCTGTTACTTTAAATTTTCCGCATAATCTCGAGTTCGTAACTGATCAGTTGTCGCTGAATGTGGCAAGCTTGGCTCTTTAATACCATGAATTGGGCTAGGTCTGGTTGGGTTGACCTGTAACCAAGTGCTGAAATCACAGCCCCAGACTTGGTACATGAATGTTACTATGTATGGTTAAAGTTTAGCTGTCGACTTCTCGGTGCTCATTGATTAGTGCTCATTACAAATTCATGGATAGGTATAAATGCCATTTTTTCTTTGTTTAAGCTGACGAATACTTGACATACTTTATAAGTTTCAGTGTGTACATACACTAGGCTATAGCAGACATATATAGAAAAGACTCGTTTACTTGTAATATTCTATAATCATTGTTTTCAATTCCTAGGTTTTTTGCAATATAAATGCCACTCAAAAAAATAAAACAAACCATGAAGTGCTTTTTGGACTATGGAAAGAAACAATTCTAG
>BQNB010124700.1:0-19894 GCA_026074375.1 Tanacetum coccineum
AAAAGCCCCTAGAACTCCGTCTGAGGTTCGTTCGTTCTTAGGATTGGCTAGATATTACCTCATTGAGAACTTTTCTAAGATAGCTAAGTCTCTTACTATCTTCACTCAGAAGTGTAAGACTTTTGATTAGGGTGAGGAACAAGAATTAGAATTTTAAACCTTGAAGGATAAGTTGTGTAATGCGCCTGTTCTAGCTCTCCCTGATGGACCTGAAGACTTTGTGGTATATTGTGATGCGTCCAGGATAGGACTAGGTTGTGTGTTAATGCAAAGAGGTAAGGTGATAGCCTACGCGTCTAGGCAGTTGAAAATTCATGAAAAGAATTATACGACCCATGATTTGGAGTTGGGTGCAGTCATGTTTGCACTTAAGATCTGAAGACCTTATCTGTATGGGATAAAGAGTGTCATCTATATGAATCATAAGAGTCTTCAGTATATCTTTAGTCAGAAAGAGTTGAATATGCGACAGCGTCGCTAGATAGAATTGTCTAGTGATTATGACTATGAAATTCGCTACCATCTTGGTAAGGCGAATGTCATGGCTGATGCCCTAAGTAGGAAGGAAAGAGTAAAGCCTAAGAGAGTTAGAGCTATTAAAATGATCCTTCAGTCGAGTATCAAGGATAAGATACTGACGGCTCAGAAGGAGGCTGTAGATGAGTTTGCAGGATTGCATAAAGGTTTGGATGAGATGATAGAACAGAGAAGTGATGGGACTTTATATTACATGGATCGAATATGGGTACCTTTGAAGGGTGATGTAAGAACCCTGATAATGGATGAATCCAATAAGTCGAAGTACTCTATACACCCAGGAGCTGATAAGATGTATTATAATATAAAAGATAGGTATTGGTAGTCTAGAATGAAAAAGGACATAGCTGAGTATGTTAGTAAGTATTTGACTTGTTTAAAGGTTAAAGCTGAGCATCAAAGGCCATTTGGCTTGCTCCAGCAACCTGAGATCCCCGTATGGAAATAGAAAGGAAAAGCTATGGATTTTGTGACTAAGTTGCCTAAGACTAGTAGTGGGCATGACACAATCTAGGTCATTGTTGACCGATTGACTAAGTCTGCTCATTTTCTACCTATGCGTGAGGATTATAAGATGGATAGATTAGCTCGATTGTATTTGAATGAGATAGTTGCTAGACATGGTGTGCCAATCTCGATCATATTAGATCGTGATAGTCGTTTCACATCAAAGTTTTGGAAGTCAATGCAAGAGGCATTAGGAACTCGTTTAGACATGAGTACGGCTTATCACCCTCAGACCGATGGTTAGAGTGAGTGTACTATTCAGACTTTAGAAGACATGCTTAGAGCGTGTGTCCTGGACTTCGGAGGAAGTTGGGATGTTCATCTTGTGTTGGTCGAGTTTTTGTATAACAATAGTTATCTTTCTAGTGTAAGATGTGCTCCGTTTGAGGCATTGTATGGTATAAAGTGTCGTTCGCCAATTATGTGGGCTGAGGTTGGAGAAGGTCAGTTGATAGGACCTGAGTTAGTGCAAGAGACTACTGAGAAGATCCCGCAGATTAAGGATAGACTTAAGGCTGCGCGTGATCGTTAGAAAAGTTATGCTGATAAGAGAAGAAAGCCTCTAGAGTTTAGTGTATGTGACTATGTCTTGCTTAAAGTGTCATCTTGGAAAGGTGTGGTGTGCTTTGGGAAGAAAGGGAAATTAGCACCTAGATTTGTTGGACCTTTTGAGATTGTTGAGAAAGTAGGCCCCGTGGCCTATCGGTTAGACTTACCTGAGGAATTAAATGGTGTTAATGACACGTTCCACGTATCAAACCTTAAGAAGTATTTGGCTTATCCAACACTGCAAGTGCCTTTGGATGAGATTCGATTTGATGATAAGTTGAATTTTGTGGAAGAGCATGTGGAAATTTTGGAAAGAGAGTTTATGAAGCTGAAGCGTAGTAGGATTGCCATTGATAAATGTTAAATTGTATACATTAAATACCCAGGATTTTGCCAATAAAAGCCAAGAAAACATGCCAAAAGATGGAAATATGTGTGCTTTTGTGTCTTAACGTGCAGAAAAGGATATCAAAGGCAAAAAGAGCAAAAACGAGCAAAAACCGACAAGAAACGGAAGAGACAAGTACAAGAGAGGAATTTAAAGCCAATTGCAAAAGCCGGAAAAGACAACAAGCCAAAGAAAGTCAATGAAGACCCAATTGAAGTCAAAGGATTAATAATGACAAGTTTTCAAAGTTCAAGGGCTCTTTTGGATGTTTTGAAGTCAAAGGATCAAAATTGACAGAGTTAGAAAGTTTGTTTATAAAGAGGAAAAAAGATAATGAAACTACAAGGGCCATATATGTCAAATCCAAAAGTTCTTTTACACTACAATTTTAGATAAGAAACGCAAGGGCTAATTGTGTAATTTCCACAAAGTTTCAAAATACAAAGCGGGCAAACCTTTCTCTATAACCGCTTCCAACCAATTTTCCTGCCAAATCCCCAACAAACCCAACTCCCTTAAATCATCTTTCCCGTTTCTCCCCACAACTCTACCTCGTATTTACACCATCTCCACGTCATCTTGCATACGTGGCAAGCTCTAATTGGTCCGAACACAACACGAATTCAGATCAACGAGCTTAAATTCAATGATTAATCAAGGAAGCTTCTAGAAAGACTTCTCTTCTCTTCTCCTCTCCATCATTTACTATAAATAGACGTGTAGGGATTCATTTAAAAGAGTAGTTAGTTAGTTTTAATTTCAGTTTTTAATTTTTTCTTAATTCATTCAAATTTTAAGCTCTTCATTTCTTAAGTTTTCATTTACAGCTTTTATCACTCGTACTTTGTATCTTTCAGCTTGTACTTTACCATTTTAAGTAATAAAATTCAGTTCTTAAGTTTCATTGTTCTTTCTTTCAATATTAAGTTGTTTTTTACCTATTAAGCTCATCATAAGCTCATTGAAGCTTATACTTGTTCATAAGCTCAAATTCAGTCAAAACCTTGTTAAAAGTCATTCATTCACTCATTTTGTTCATTTTACATCAAAACATGATTACTTGAGGCTGTTTGATTCATTGTTGAAGCTTTTGGAGTAAATAAGCTCAATTCAGCTTATTGAGCTTAAGCTCAGGTTTTAGAGGCTAAGGTAGCCATTAGGATTGTGTTTTAAGGTCACTCACTCAACAAGAGTGACCTAGAGTTCAGAGACTACATTAATCAAGGTTTTCATTGATTAATTTTTCATTTCAGCTCAATTACAGTTTAAATCATTTGCTTACTACTATTCATTCTTGATCATTCGTTTTCAATCATGTTTGTTTAGGTTTATTTTCTATCTGTTTTAAGTTTTCATTAGTTAAAACTTGCTTAATCTTCATTTTGATTAGTCCTTAATTCTGTCATATAAGTAGTATAAGCTAGGTGAGTAACTAGTTTAAATCTTCTTATAAGCTACTAGCTTATAGTTCTTAGATAGCCTTTATCTAGGTTAGTTTAAAGTGTGATAGATAAAGATTTTAATAGTTTTAGCTTTAAAATTAGATTTTCAAGTTAAAATTAGTTTGGACATTCAGATAAGGAGTATTTGGATTTAGGTGAATTTGACTTGTAAAGTCAACAAAAGATGTCAAAAGCTCCTACCTATTTATGTTTTAACATGTTCAGATGTTTTAAAAAGAAGGATTTTTGAACCTTATTTGTAGATGTCAAGTTAAGCTTAAAATACTTAGCTAGCACCAGGGCATTTATAGTATTAAGTAATTTTTGGATTAAGAGATTTATGTTCATTTCTAGAATCAAACTTGTTTAGAGTATGTTTAATACAGTAGTGAGTTGGTCTAAAGAGTTCTTAACTAAGGATTTAGCCTGCATTTACACCTTTGCAATTGCACTGCAGCAAATGCAGTTGTAACTCAGTTACTACTTGGCTGTTGCTCAACACTTTTCTTAGCAATCTTTTATTAGCACTTATAAATTAGAAGTTAGGATTTTAGTTTTAAAAACATCTAAGAAGTACTCCGAATAGCTATAGTAATAGATAATCTTTTTAGGTTTCATTTTTAAGTTCTAGTATAGCTTAAATGTACCTGCAAAAGTGGTATAGTATCAGCTGAGTTTTTTAGCTTATTTCTCTTAGATGTCTCTTTTCTAGTTTTCATTTTCAAAATTCTTTTATCTAGGTTTACTCCATATTCTTAGTAAAGCTTATTTCCAAATTTTCAGTTTTCTTATCTAGAATGTTAGTAAATAAAGCTTATTAGAAAAACTTAAATTCAGTAATACGCCTTAACCTTTCACTTTTCAATAACAAATTTCCTTGCTATTTCTTGTACCCTGTAGCTTATTTCTTTTAGGAATCCTTAGTATACATCTTTAAGGACTCCATTAGCATCTATTTAGTTTTCACTTTCAATTAGTAATAATCTATGAATACCTGCAAGTAGAAAAGTTAAATTTTTAAAGGCAAAGCTTGAGTTTCTGTAGAGCAGAGTAAAAAGCTAATTTTCTAGCTTATTTAGTGGATAAAAGTTCAAGTTGCTTTTATTAAAGTTGTAGAGAATAAGCTCAAGTCCAACTTTGTAGTTTTAAGTTTTTTGCTTAATTTCATTTTTTTAGGTTTATAAGTCAAAATAAGCCAAATCGTAGGGTTGGTTTTGTACTTTTTCGATAGTTAAGGGTTACCCGTTTTCATTGTAGTGTAAATTCATCATAGTTACTCCGCCTATCCTTTACTTTCTTTCTTTACATTTTCTACCCTGTATTTTTAGGATAAATAAAATAGGTTTAATATTTTTAATTTTAGTTTTAAAAAATTAGGTTTTAGTTTTTAATTGACAAAATTAGGGTTCAATTAGTTTATAAAATTTGGGCATTTTTGTTCTATTTAATTTCTGCACCTTTTAAGTAGATAAAAGAGCAATTTTTTCTTAATTTTTCCTGTTAAAATTTGATATTTCTAGGAATAAAAATAGGTTTTAAGCAATTATCTTTTCTTAAATTAAATCATAGAAAATAGAAAAAGAGTTGGGAAATTTCTAATTCTTTTTGTAATAAATTTTTCTTTTTCAATTCTAGTATTTTGAAAAATAAAAATAGAATTTTAGTGTAATTTTAGAAAAAGTTATTTTTAGTAATTCATTTTCATAAAAACTTCATGAAAAAATTAAAATAGTTAAAAAATTCCTAATTCTTTTTCCTAAAATTTTTTCTTTTTAATTTGGTGATTTGTTAGTATAAAAATTTGTTAAAAGAAGTGCCTTAGTATTAAAATTGTCAGTTAGCTCACGTTTTTATCAATTTTCTGCATTTTAAATTTCCGTGCTAGTTGATTGTTTTTATTTGGTGCTATTATATTGTAGTGTAATAATTCAAAATTCCAAAATCCTTTAACAATTTCTTTAGACACGATATCCGAATTATTCCCGAATCTCAATTCACGACTAATTCGTTTGGATACGACACGAGAAAAATACTTCCCGTTAAAAATAAACATATTGATGTATTTCCTGTAAGGAGCTTTTTATTCTCTTGTTTGAGAAGTAATTTGGAAAGAATTTTCACGGGATTAATACTATATATATATAAATTTGACTAGTGCTTTCGAATGAATCAAATTTTGGCGCCGTTGCCGGGGAAGACGTGAACGATTTTCGAGGGTATTCGTTGAAGTAAAGTCGAGAAGATCCTTTCCTCCGGGAAAGTTATTTCTAGTATATAAATCAAAAACACAAAAAAAAATTCAAAAATATAAAAAGTACAAAAATTTTCTTTCTATTATAAATAAAAATAATAAAAAAATAAATCCAAAATATAAAAACATTTCCTTTAAAAAAAAGAATCAACAATAAAATAATACTTCCAAATGAAGTATTATCATAATATCATCGCAATAAAAGATCAAAACACTCCCATTTTTGACACTCGCTAGGGTACGCTCACCATCTATTTTGTGCTTATTCATTAAAGAGAGTAGGCAGGCTTGGTCTACGGATCGCCTCAAGGGACAAGGGTTATTCTAAAAGAGCCTCGCTCTTTCCCTTTTCTCCGCTCTTTTTTGTATAATTAAAAAAAAAAATTGAATATGAATTAGTTGGTTTAGAATAGAGCTATCCGTGAACGTGAAGTAGATTTTTTGTTGAGTTCATTCTCGATATATTTTTCCATTCTTAGAATTAAGGGCTTATAAATAAATTAAATAAAAAAATTAAAAAAATTTAAAAAATACATAAAATACAAAAATACTCTTCTTGTCTAGTGCTTTGCGCACTCAATCTTCTAAGAGTTCAAAGATTATATACCTTATTGTCTGGGTTTTTCTCTTGTAATGACGAGTGTACCGAACTACGGACGGAGTTTGTCGTGCATGTTTTGTCCTTTATCCGAATTATTACGACAATACTCCAAATTATTCCGATTACCCTCCACAGGCCCGAGTACCAGACGTACTCTTGCGAATCATGTGGGAATGATGCTCATTATGGATATCCTTGTCCATCATTTGTTCCGGTCAACCGTGCTACACATCGAATTTTGATTGTTTCCCCACATGATTCACAACTCGTTCCATAACAATATCATTGGTTGTGAAAACTGTGGGGACCTCATGAACTTACCAAAGGCATCCGATGAACCAAGAGTAATTATAATTCTCATACTTCCGCATCGACCAATTTCAAACCCCGGTCATTTTTTCCGATGTTTATCAGACTCCTCCGGGTATAAGTATGGTAATGCACATGCTCAAACGATCTTTATAGAAGCTATCATGACTTCTTGAAGAAGTATGATCAACATACCTCATAATGAAAAGACATCAATTACGTTGCTTCTGAGGAGAAATTTTGAAGATCAAGCAAGTTGTGGAAGAAGAGGCAAACTTCAACCTGATTATATTGCAAGAATTGTTGCACAAAAGTCATCCTTAAGGTTTTACAAATCCTATATGATATTCAACCACTAAAGCAAAAACTACATCAAACCCAAATCAAAAGATCAAGAAGGAGAAGAGTATTGGCGGACTGCTTGCTGAGGAGATACTACAAAATGCTAATCAATCCTGTAAATTAAAGTCAATCTCCTCAAGAAATGAAGAATCCAAGATTTGGAGATTCATAGCACATTTTTAGAAGAGATGAAAGATTGGGATGAATGATTTAGTAATAAGAGAATATCGAAAGAGTAGATCGATACTGATATAGAAGGAAATGGTGAAGATAAATTTATGAGCCTTAAGGATAAATTTCAATGGTCTAATCATTGAAATTTGGAAAATCAACAAGAAGCAGAAGAAGCTTAGAGAGTATCTGAAGCTAGAGCTCGAAATTCAGATGATTATCATTGGCTATGAATGACGATGATTTGGAATTTTATGTGGTTTCATCGAATAACAATTACACACTCCCGTTTTCACAAAACGATGAGCCTAATGATTACGTCATAATGTAGACGGGCATATTAACATCTACTTCACAGAAACGGAGAACGATTTAGTGTTGAACCCTTGTATCAAACCCAAGAGAGATCCGATGACTTTAGTTGGGGAGTGTAATTTATGTTCGAAAATCGATGATTCCTATTACGAGAAATCCACGAGTAGACATGCTCATCTTGCTCCGATTTTCGCCGGAAATCGTTGAAGTTTGTGTCGATGACGATGATACCGACGACTAAGGACGATTATGATGACAAAAAGAAGGGATGGTATGTTTATGATTGTTGTTGATATGAGGAGGAACGAAGGAGAGTTTGATCTCCAGACATTTCTAAGATCGTTGACATTTTCACTCGGGAGAAATTAGACGAAAGTTATCTTTAATTGAAAAAAAATTAACATTTTAGTCACTCTCCTCCTATTTCTCCGATTTCATCCTAAAAATTTTGCCCGCTCCTCTACTAATCCCCTTTGGGATCTGATTGCCTTTAGAGGAGGCGGATTGTGCCTAGTTTTTCGAAGACGTCGATACACGGGGTAACGAGAGTGACCGGTGACTCGGGGAGGACACTACTCTATGATGCTTTACCCCTTGATGTAATTCCGATGATTCTCTCTCCCCCGAGTAAAGAGTCATTTTACATTTGAATGACGAGCCGTGATGGCTGAAGTTAATGTTTTTGACGAAATTAACACAAGTGAACTTTCTTACCCGGGTATAGGTGAAAATGTTGTTTTAGATGAAGAGGAAGATACCTTCACATTCACTACCCGATCTTTTCTACCATTTGTCACCTATCCCCGAGGTTTTACCCACATCTTACTCCACGGGGAGTGAAGATAAAGTTTTTAAACCAGGTATTTTTGATAATGTGCTTAAGAGGAAGAGTTCTTTAACTCTTAAGATTTTTTGACCATCCTCAAGTGCCCATTCCTTATCTCCGAACAAATACCTAGTTTGGGAAGGATTCTCCTTCGAATTTCTTCATCCCACTATTATCCTCACATATGTAGTTGTTGAAATGGAGACAAGTCTAGGGACTCTTAATAAACAAAGCGCATTCGTGGGAGGGCACAAAACCCCATGGCTTATCCTTTTTCTATCTATATTTTCTTTGCTTTCCCCTAGGACAAATCAAATCGGGGAACGAGTAAAGCTTGTACTATACTCGGTTAACAAAAACTAAGGCCGTTAGTATTCGTTTTTGAGCTAAGATACAGAATGTAAATGATGAGAGGCAGGGCTTGTTCTCTTTCGTTTCTTGTTGGTTGTTTGTGATGTTTGTCTAGGTTTTCTGGATTTTGGAAGATTCATGGTTCAAGATTATGGAAGAACAAAGCAATGCTCACAATTTCCATTGATGGTTTCCAATCTTCTCTTCTAAATTGGGAAACTTATCTTGCTTACGAACAAACATCTATTCTTTTGCATGACCCATAGAATTTTTGTTTAAATTCCTTTTGACCCCTATTTTGTTTAAACATTGAGGACAATGTTTCATTTTAGTTTGGGGAAGGATATCTTCGATATTGACTTGCATTTCACGCAACCTTGTTTGACCTTTTTGAATTACCTTTTTGTGAAAAAAAAAGTGAACAAATTTTAAATTTTTTGCTCGCAATAAAAGCTAGTTTTGATCAAACACCACTTTTTGGTAATAACTATTCTGTGAAAATAGAGTTAATTTTGACTTGACCAGGGAAATGCCCTAGCTAGTTCTTTAACCTACCTTTTGTAGGGCTAAGCTTCACAAGTCCTATTGCATTGGATTTTAAAAATGTGAAAAACAAGAGATGATGTAGTTAAATATAAGTGTATTTGCTTAAACAAGGTTTATTTGAAAATCTAAGATTATATGAATGATTTGTTCTTTTACTCCCACAAGCTCTTAACACACCTAAACATAACTTGCTCTCTTTAAGTTTTAACTAAGTCAACCAATGTCTTTTAGAAAAAGTCTTACATTTGAAAAGTAATTTCATTTTAAAATGTAAGTAAGATTTTTGGTTTCAAATTTATAAGTTGATTTTCTAAAGTGAAATTTTTCCATTCACCAAAAATATAATTATAAAAAGAATGCCAATGAAGCATTTCTAATGCAAAAGCATTATTTTTCGTGCCAATGAAGCATTCGCAAAAATAGAATAATAAAAGCTATATATAGTTTTAATCGTTGGCGTATCCATTGAGAGAGAGAGACTCGATGGTGCGTCGCAACTAATGATTAAGACTATGTACGTAAGAATCAAGGTTCGTAGGCATTCATCACTAGGGAGCGCGACCTAGGTTTGATATGCAACTGAAGGGACTTTGATTCTATGCATTTTTGTAGAAAAAGGTGTTTGTCGCGATAACCCACAAACTTTAGCCAGCGAGTGGAGGGTTTCGAACTAATACACCGTATTGTTGATGCGATATCCTAATTGGGAGAAAGGGCCAAAGTATGGGTTTCGAACTAAGAACAACATTCCTAATTCGAGAAAAATAAATAATTTATAGTTATAATGAAAATAAAAGAATGGTTAGAAATATCATTTCTTAAGTCAATTTATAATTTTTGTTCCCATATCTTTTAGTTCTTGCAGTCGAGTTTTTATCTATGTTATTAACATTTAAGCTCACAAGGTTTAAGTGTAAAGCTTAGATGGATTTCAACTATAAAGATAAATTGATCTATTGTTGAATTGAAAAGATTGCACACATCTTTAATCATTAATTTATTCTTGTGTGAAAAGTTCACAAGTTGAAGTAAAAGAGGCTTAACCATTTGGACTTATAAGACAAAGATCATGTTTAATAGCTTATGTCTAGTCCTAGCGAAAATCAAGGAAGACGAATTTTCCTCTTTTGTGCTCTATTAATCGAGAGTATCCTATTTCAATGAGCCTAAAAGTTGCAAAATTGCAATGATTGCCATTAATGTGTTTTCATGTGATAAAATGTTTAAAAAGCTTGAGATGTTTAAAAAGGTGATTCATGAAAGGTGAAAACAAGGGCATTTTGGAAAATGTTAGTTTACAAATGTACAATTCATAAAAAAGCGGAGGACACGACAATCCTTTAGTTTGGGGAATTTTGATAAATGTTAAATTGTATACATTAAATACCCGGGATTTTGCCAATAAAAGCCAAGAAAACATGCCAAAAGATGGAAATATGTGTGCTTTTGTGTCTTAACGTGCAGGAAAGGATATCAAAGGCAAAAAGAGCAAAAACGACCAAAAACCGACAAGAAACGGAAAAGACAAGTACAAGAAGAATTAAAATCCATATTGCAAAAGCCGGAAAATACAACAAGCCAAAGTGAAATCAAGAGACCCAAAAGAAGTCAAAGATTAATAATAGAACAAGTTTTCAAAGTTCCAAGGCTCTTTGGATGTTTTAGAAGACAAAGGATCAAAATTAACAAATGTAGAAAGTTTGTTTTATAAATAGAGGAAAAAAGAGATGAAACTAACAAGGGGCCATATATGTCAAATCCAAAGTCTTTACACTACAATTTTTGGATAAGACACGCCAAGGCTAATTGTGCTATTCCCACAAGTTTTCAAAATACAAAGCGGCAAACCTTTCTCTATAACCGCTTCCAACCAAATTTTCCCTGCCAAATCCCCAACAAACCCAACTCCCTTAAATCATCTTTCCCCGTTTCTCCCCCACAATCCTACCTTATATATACACATCATCCACATCATCTGCATACGGTGGCAAAGCTCTAATGGTCCGAACACATCACAATCAAATCAACTGGCTTAAAATTCAACTGATTAAGATCCAAGGGCTAGAAATGAGTGAAGCTCTCATCCTATCATCATCTCTCAGCTATAAATAAAGCGAAAAACATTTCAGAGAAGAGTTATTTAGATAGTTTTTAATTTTTTAAAGTTTTAGTTTTTTTGCTTAATTCTATTCAATTTTTAAGCTCTTCATTTCCTTAAGTTTCTTGAAATACAGCTTTTATCACTCGTACTTGTATCTTTCAGATTTACTTTTACCATTTTAAGCAATAAAATTAGATTCTAAGTTTCATTGTTCTTATCTTCAATATTAAAGTTGTTTTTTACCTATTAAGCTCATCAAAAGCTCATTGAAGCTTATACTTTGATCATCAAAAGCTCAAACTCCAGTCAAAATCTTGTTAAAAAAGTCATTCATTCACTCATTGTTCAATCTACATCAAAACTGATTACTTTGAGGCTTGTTTGATTCATTGTTGAAGCTTTGGAGTAAATAAGCTCAATTTCAGACTTATTAAGCTTAAAAGCTTATATTGGTTTTATAGCAGGCTAAGGTAGCACATTGAGATTTATGTTTTTAAGCCACGCATTCAGATAAGTGGCATAGTTCTGAGACTACAATTTCAGGTTTTACTTTCTATATTTCATTCTAGTATATTCATTTAGCTTATTCATGTAGCTTATTTCTTTGTTTACCTTGTGCTTAATCCTGTTTAATAGTGTCTAGTTAGTTTAGATATTCAAATGATTTCAAGTTGTTGTAGCTAGAATTACTTAAGTTCTCATTTAGTTTTAATTGTCATAATAAGTAAGTAGCTAGGTGAGTAACTAGCTTAATCTCCTTAATAAGCTTTAGTTTTAAGTGTTCAAATAGTTTAAGTAGGTGAGTATAAGTGTGAGTAGCTATAAGTTTTTGACAGTTTTAGCTTTAAAATAGATTTCAAGTAAAAATTGATTTGGACAGAATTGGTAAAGTGGTGTTTGGTTTAAGGTGCATTTGACCTTTAAAGTCAACAATACCCTGTCAAAACTCTTTACACAGTTGTGTTTAGTCATATTAACAAGTGTTAAATAGGTTCTAAGAGTTAGTTTGTAGAATTATAAAGTTTTGAGTTTAAAAAGTCTATGCTAGCACCAGGACAGTTTTAGAGTTCAAATTAGTTTTAGTGTTAAGTTTTTCAAAAAGCAATTTAGAGTTAAGCTTGGTTAATGTAGGTTTACATACATGTAATGAGTTAGTTTAAGAGTTTTAAAGTGGAAATTTAGCCTGCACTAAAGGTTTTTACCAATTGTATCAGCAACAACAGTTAATACTGTTGTTGCTTATCACTTTTCTAACCACTTTTTAGAATTTGAAATTAGGAAATAGAACTTAGATTTAAGCAAGATTATAGTACTCCATTAGTTCTATAAAAGTCAACTTTTAAGTTTCAATATTAAGCTTTTAAACTAGCTTAATTTTTCCTGCAAAAGTAGTATAGCAGTACCTTAGACTTCTAGCTTATTTTCTTTTTGATTTCTTATTTCTAGTTGATATTTTAAAAAGCCTTTTATCTAGGTTTTATCTACATTCATAGTATAGCTTATTTTTGAAATTTCAGTTTCTAAGATCTAGTTTTAAGCTTTTTAGCTTATTAGGAATAGCTTAATTTCAGTTTTAAGCTTGAACCTTGCACTTTTTGATAGCAAATTTCTTATTAAACTTGTTAACTTGTAGCTTATCTCTTTTTAGAAAGCTCTAGTATACATCTTAAGCTTGTATACATCTTAAGCTCCATATAACATCTTTTAGTTTTCACTTTCATTTAGTAATAAGCTAGGAATAAGCCAAAGTTTGAAAAGTTAGATGTTTAAAGGCAAAGCTTGAGTTTCTGTAGAGCAGAGTAAAAAGCTTATTTTCTAGCTTATTCAGTTGATAAAATGTCCAAGTGCTTTTGTTAAAGTTGTAGTGTATAAGCTCAGTTACAACTTTTTAGTTTTAAGTTTTAGCTGATTCTCATTTTTTAAATAAGCCAAAAATAAGCTAAATCGTAGGGTTCAATTTGTACTTTTTCAATAGTTCAAGGTTACCCGTTTTCATTATAGTGTAAATTTTAGACAGTTACCTCGCCTACCCTTTACTTTCAATAGTTACACTTTCTAACCTGTTCTTTTAGAAAAATAAAATAGTTTTAATATTTTCATAATTAGTTTTAATAAATTAGGGTTTATATTTTAATTGGCAAAATTAGGGTTTAATTGGTTAGTATAAATTAGGCATTTTTGTTCCATTAGGTTTCTGCACATTTTAAGTAGATAAAAACAATTTTTCTTTATTTTTCCAATTAAATTTGTATTTTCTAGGAATTAAAATAGATTTTAAGTAATTTCTTTTTCTTAAAAAATTCATAGAAAATAGAAAAATGTTTGGTAAAATCTAATTCTTTTTGTGATAATTTTCTTTTTAATTCTAGTATTTTTGAAAAATAAAAATAGAATTTTAGTTTTAATTTTTAGAAAAAGTTTATTTTTAGTAATTCATTTTTCTTTAAAAATTCATAGAAAATTCAAAAATAGTTAAAAAAATTTAATTCTTTTTCCTAAAATTTTCTTTTTAAATTTGTGATTTTTAGGCATAAAATTTGTTAATAGAAGTGCTTTAGATTTTAAATTCTCGTTTTAGCTCACGTTTTTAATTCACATTTGTTAATTTTTCGTGCTAGTTAATTGATTTTAGTTTCTTAAATTGTTTCTATAGTTTAATTGTGCTATCACATTCGTAGTGTAATTCAAAGTTCAAAAATCCTTTACCTATTCTTGACTCGAATCCGAATTATTCCCTAATCTCAATTCACGACTTCGTTGGGATACGACCCGAGAAGAAATACTTCCCGGTTAAAAATATACATATTTTGTTTTCTTAAGTGAGATTTTATCCTTTTATTTCTCTCGTGTTTTGAGAAGAATTTGGAAAATAATTTTTCATCGGATTAATACTATATATATATAAATTTGACTAGTGCATATACATGCAACCAAATTTTGGCGCCGTTGCCGGGGATCTCATGAACGATTTTTGAGGTATTCGGTGAAGTAAAGTCGAGAATATCCTTTCCACCGGGAAAGTTATTTCTAGTATATTTAAAAAACACAAAAAATTTCAAAAATATAAAAAGTTCAAAATTTTTTTTCTATTATAAATAAAAATAATAAATCCAAAATATAAAAACATTTCCTTTAAAAAAAAGAATCAACAATAAAATAATACTTCCAACTGAAGTATTATCATAATATCATCGCAATAAAAGATCAAAACACTCCCCATTTTTTGACACTACTCGTCTAAGTAGATCGGCTACACCTCTAGTTTGCTATTCATTTAAAAAGAGTAGGCCAGGCTTTAGTCTAACGGGATCCGCCTCAAGGGACAAGGTGTTATTCTAAAAGAGCCATTTCCTTCCCTTTTCTCCGCACTGTTTTGTAGTTAGTATGTTAGAGAGCTACCATGACGTGAGTAAGATCTTTTGGTTGATTCTGTTCTCGATATATTTTTTTTTTTCCATTCTTAGATTTTAGAGCTTAATAAATAAATACATAAATAAACTATAAAAATTAAAAAAAATCATAAAATTCATAAATAATACTTTGTCTAAGTGCTTGCGCACGTTCGCTCTTCAAATAATTCTTTCTTCTCAATCCCTCTTTGTTTTAATTCTTCTTGTGTCGACATCCCGGTGCAATTACATTTACAATTGTGGAAGAGGAACGATACGAATCCGGAGTTTGTCTACAATGTTGTCCTTATCCGAATTATTACGACAATACTCCAAATTATTCCGATTACCCTCCACAGCCCGAGTACCAGACGTACTCTTGCGAGTCATGTGGGAATGTTGCTCATTATGGATATCCTTGTCCATCATTTGTTCCGGACCCGTGCTACAATCGAAATTTTGATTGTTTCCCACATGATTCACAAACTCTTCCACAACAATATCTTTGTTGTGAAAACTGTGGGGGACCTCATGAGACTTACCAATGTCAGCCGATGAACCAAGAGTATTATAATTCTCATTCTTCCGGCTTTGACCAATTTCAACCCCCGCAGTTTTCCGATGTTTATCAGACTCCTCCGGTAACAAGTATGGAAATGCTACATGCTCAAACGGATCTTATAGAAGCTATGCAAGACTTCTTGAAGAAGTATGATCACATACCTCATAATGAAAAGAGCATCAAGTTATTGCTTGCTGAGGAGAAATTTTTGAAGATCAAGCAAGTTGTGGAAGAAGAGCAAACTCAACCTGAGTATTTGCAAGAATTGTTGCAAAGTCTTCTTAAGGATTTACAAATCCTTAATGAAATTCAACCACTAAAGCAAGAAACTTCTAACCAAATCCAGAAAGATCAAGAAGAGAAGAGTATTGCGGAACTGCTTGCTGAGGAGAGACTTCAAAAAGCTAATCAAGCCTTAAATGAAAGTCAATCTCCTCAAGAAATGAGAATCCAAGATTTGGAGATTCAGAAGCAGCAGTGTTTAGAAGAGATGAAAGAATGGATGAATGATTTAGGAATAAGAGAATATCAAAAGGAGGAGATCGATATTGATTATAGAAGGAAATGTGAAGATAAGATTTATGAGCTTAAGGATAAATTCAATGGTCTAAGCATTGAAATTCGGAAAATCATACAAGAAGCAGAAGAGCTTAGAAAGTCTGAAGCTAGAGCTCGAATTCAAAAGATTATCATTGGATGATGAATCATGATGATTTGGATTTTTTATCGTTCCATCCGAATACGATACACACTCCCGTTTCGCAAACATAGAGCCTAAGGATTCACTCCATATGGAGACGGGCATATAACACTACTCCGGAAACGGAGACATTAGTGTTGAGACCCTTGTTTCAAACCTAGTGGAGTCCAATGACTTTAGTTTGGGGGAGGTAATTTGTTTCGCCCATCGATAATTCCTATTACGAGAAGTCCACGAGTAGACTTGCTCATCTTGCTCCAATTCGCCGGAAATCGTTTGAAAGTTAGTGTCGATGACGATGATATCGACGAAGATGACGATTATGATGACGATTTATGTTGATGATTGTGTGATATTGAGGGAACAGGACGGAGGAGAAGATTGATCTTGACATCTAAGATTCGTGAAATTTCTCTTCGGGAGAAAGTAGTCAAAGTTATCTTTTTAATATGAAAAGATTAACGCTTTTAGTCTCTCTCCTCCTATTCCGATTTCTCCTATATTTTGCCCCTCCTCTACTATCCCCGTTGTGGATCTTGATTTGCCTTTAGAGGAGGCGGATGTGCCTAGTTTTTCGGATGACTCGATACTACGGGGTATCGAGAGTGACCGTGACTCGGGGGAGGACACTACTTCTATTGATGCTTTACCCCTTGATGACTCGATGATTCTTTCCAAGTACGAGTCATTTACTTTTGATGATGGGGAAAAAAAAAAAAGGCCCGTGATGGCTGAAGTTAATGTTTTTGATGAAATTAACACAAGTGAACTTTCTTACCCGGGTATAGGTGAAAATGTTGTTTTAGATGAAGAGGAAGATACCTTCACATTCACTACCCGATCTTTTCTACCATTTGTCACCTATCCCGAGGTTTTATACCACATTCTCACTCACACGAGGAGCGTAGATAAAGTTTTTTAAACCAGGATATTTTGATAAATTGCTTAAAGAAGAGGTTTCTTTTAACTCTTAAGATTTTTGACCCATCCTCAATTGCCCCACCTTTCATCCGAACTAATTCTCTAGTTTGGGGAAGGATCCGTCCTTCGGAATTTCTTCACCCTCACTTTTATCCTCCATAATGAACCTTGTTGGAATATGAGTCAAGCTAGGGGACTCTTTAATAAACAAGCGCTTCGTGGGAGGCACCCCATGCTTATCCTTTTTATCTTCTTTATATTTTTCTTTGTTTCCCCAAGGACAAATCAATTCGGGGTCGAGTATAGCTTGTACTCCGTTAATAAAAACTAAGCCGTTTAAAGTTGTTTTTGAGCTAACAATGAAAATGATGAGAAGAGGCTTGTTCTCTTTCGTTCTTGTTGGTTGTTTGTGTTTGTTTGTTTAGGTTTTCCGGATTTTGGAGGATTCATGGTTTAAGATTGTGGAAGAACAAAGCAATGCCCATAATTTCCATTGATGGTCTCCAATCTTCTCTTCATAAAGTGGGAAATCTCTTATCCTTGTCTTTATCGAACTAACATCTATTCTTTTGGCATGTCCTTAGAATTTTTGTTTAAGATTCCTTTTGACCCCTATTTTTCAAACATTGAGGACAATGTTTCGTTTTAGTTTGGGGAAGGATATCTTCGATATTGACTTGCACTTCACGCAACCTTGTTTGAATTTTTTTTGAATTATCCTTTTTGTGAAAAAAATAGAAGCTTAGTTTGGGGAAAAACACCACTTTTTGGTAATCCGTTGGTGAGAAATAGGAGTTAATTTTGACTTGACCGGGTGAAAATGCCCTAGCTAGTTCTTTAACCTACCTTTTGTAGGGCCAAGCTTTCACAAATCCTATTGCATTTGATTTTTAAAAATGTGAAGAACAAGAATGATGTAGTTAAATATAAGTGTAATTGCTTAAGCAAGGTTTATTAGGAAAAACCCTAAAGCTTATATGAATGATTTATGTGTCTTTTTACCTCCTAAGCTCTTAACACATTTAAACATAACGTGCTCTTTTTTAATTTAAGAACTAGTCAACTCCAATATCTTTAGAAAAAGTACTTACATTTTTGAAAAACAATTCATTTATTTTATGTAAGTAAGATTTGGTTTCAATTTATAAGTTATTTCTAAAGTAAATTTTTCCATTCACCAAAAATAGTAATTATAAAAAGAATGCCAATGAGCATTTCTAAAGCAAAAGCATTATTTTCGTGCCAATGAAAGCATTCGCAAAAATAAATAATAAAAGCTATATATATTTTAATCGTTGGCGTACCATGTTGAGAGTGAGACTCGACGTGGTCTGCAACTAAGGATAAAAAACTATGTACGTGGAATCAGGTTCGTAGGCATTCATCCTAGGGAGCGCGGCCTAGGTGATGATTGCAAACTAAGGGACCCTTAGGATTCTAGGCTTGTAGGAAAAAGAGTGTCGCGATAACCCCCAAACGTTACCAGCGGAGTGGGGGTTCGACTAAAAACAAACCGGTTGTTTGATGCGATATCCTATTGTTAGAAAGGCCTAAGTATTGGGTTCAGAACAAGAACAACATTCCTATGCGAAAAAAATAATAATTAATAGTATGAGAGGAAATAAAAATAATGGTTTAAAATTTCATTTTTCTTATAAATCAATTTATAAGTTTTGTTTCCAATCTCTTTTAGCTTTGAGTCGAGGTTTATCTATGTTATTAACATTTAAGCTCACAAGGCTCAAGTGTAAAGCTTAGATGGATTTCAACTATAAAGATAAACTTGATCCTAATTTGTTAAGTTGAAAAGAGTGCACACAACTTAATCATTAATATAATTCTTGGAAGTGAAAAGTTCAACAAGTTGTAAGTAATAAGAAAGCTTAACCATTTGGACTTAAATTGACAATGATCTATGTTTAATAATACTTTGTTTTGTCAGTGAAAGTCAGGGAAGATCAATTTTCCTTCTTTTGTGCTCCGGGAGAGTAGCCTATTTCAATGAGCCTAAAAGTTGTAAAATTGCAATGATTGCCATTAATGTGTTTCCATGAGATAAAATGTTGAGAAAAGCTTAAGATGTTTAAAAAGGTGATTCATAAAAGGTGAAAACAAGGGCATTTTGGAAACTTGTTAGTTTACAAAGTGTACACTTGATAAAATTGCGTGAGGACACGGCAATCCTTTAGTTTGGGGAATTTTGATAAGTGTTAAATTGTATATATTAAATACCCGGGATTTTGCCAATAAAAAGCCAAAAACATGCCAAAAGAAGGAAATATGTGTGCTTTTGTGTCTCACTGTGCAGGAAAGGATAATAAAATCAAAAAGAGCAAAAACGACCAAAAACCGACAAGAAACGGAAGAGACAAGTACAAGAGAGAAATTTGAGAAAAATTATCAAAGCCGGATCAACCCGACAACAAGAAATGAAGACCTAATTGAAGCCAAAGGATCAATAATGACAATTTTTCAAAGTTCAAGGGCTCATTTGGATATTTTGAAGTCAAAGGACCAAAGATGTCAAAGCTAGTAAGTTGATTTATCAAAAGGAAAAAGGAGAATGAAACTACAAGGGCCAGAGTTGTTAATTGTCAAAGTTATTTTACACTACAAAAGGAGATAGAAACACAAGGACCATTTATGAAATTCTCCCAAAGATTCAAACATAACACGCGGCTAAACCTTTCTCTATAACCGCTTCCAACCTCTTTTCCCGCCCAAATCCTGAAACAAACCCAACTTCGTAAAAACCCTTCCCTGCTTCTCCCTTCTCACCCTACCTCGTATTTTCTCCATTACCACGTCATTTGAGACACCTGGCAACATTTCATTGGCCCGAACACGTGGCCAAAGCTCATCAACGGCTTCAAAGAAGTTTAAAAAGATCAACGGCTCACATTCCATGGAAGATTCTAGAAAGACTTCTCTTCTCTTCTCCTCTCCATCATTTACTATAAATAGACGTGTAGGGATTCAGTTAAAAAGTTAGTTAGTTAGTTTTAATTTCAGTTTTTAGTTTTTTTTCTTAATTCATTCAAATTTTAAGCTCTTCATTTCTTAAGTTTTCAAATACAGCTTTTATC
>BQNB010124701.1:0-19894 GCA_026074375.1 Tanacetum coccineum
GACAAAGATTAAGACCCCTCCGTAGGATCAGACCGAGGGACGAAAAGAAGGAAGTATAGCAAGGAAGCTGAGTCACAAAAAGATCCAAGGTCAAAGGAAGGAAAGTCATCAAGTTCCTCTAAAGATACCTCTCACTCTCATCATAAGTCATCTGGCAAGTCTGCCCATGCAGAGGAGCCAAGTCATACGGTTGATGACTTCGAAGTGCAAAAGAATCAAGAGTTTGACACGGGTAACAATGATGAACAACCAGAAGACAAGGCTGCTCCCAAGAATGACTGGTTTAAGAAACCCAAACGACCTCCGACTCCTGATCCTGATTGGAATAAGTGACAACAAGTTAACTTCCGACCACCTCAAACCCGGATTAGTGTCCCTGCTTGTGTAGAAAAACCTCCTACTTCATTTGATGGGCTCACGGATACTCCAATCGACTTCTCTGCATTTGTCATGAATCGGCTTAACATTACTAATCTGACTCAAGAACTTCTGGTTAGACCGGTATTCAACCTACTCAAAGGAACCTGCAAGAGTCTTACATAATTAAAGTATCGTTTTGAAGAATGTTCCAAGACTACAACTGAACGACTCGACTGGCATAACCCTGAAGGCAATCCATATCTATTCGATCATCGTAAGCCTCTTTTATTGATTCCTTATCATCGAGGTCGTCAAGCTATCCCTCAGGATTAATTCATCAACAACGACTTGGAGTATCTGAAAGGTGGAAGTTTAAGCAGACAATACTCAACTTCCGTTACAAAGACAAAGGCTGCCACTTATTGGGATTAAAAGTCTTCTTGATGTTGTTTGAATTACTGCTACTCATGTTTGTGTTAATGCTGCTCAGCTGGATTTAGTGCTGCTCATGAACTTCAAAGAAAATATGCTAGGTGTTTACTACTGCTAGTATACAGTTACTACTGCTAGTGAATATTAGTACTGCTAGTAAAAATATGCTAAGTGTTTACTACTGCTAGTACAAAGTTACTACTGCGAGTGAATGTTAGTACTGCTCAAGGTTAAGATTGCTCAGAGATAAGTTAATGCTGCTAAGGTTAATAAATTAGTATTGTTTGTTGTTAGTACTGCTTATATGATATGTATTAAGTTATTTGTTTATAGAAAAGATTATGGATATCTTAGGAAAGTATTGTAAGCCGACTAGGACTCCTTGATGTATAAAAGGAGGTCTTAGGGCATAGAGTTTGATATCTTTTATCAATCTTTTAAAATATTATTAGACATATAATTCATAGCTTCAAGGTCTTTGTAACCCTAATACTTTAAGAGTATTCGTATTATTATCATTAATAATATTGGAGCTTATTTGTTGAATTATATGTTCATTGAATTATTGTTTCATTAATAAATCTTCTTAATATTAAAGATTAGATTCCGCATAATCTTTAATACATTCAAACACAGTTTCTACTATAGTTGTGTTAGATTTATCTAATATAACTAAACCTTAAACAAGCGTAAGGAATTCGATCTATTGAAGTGGGATCAACAAGTGGTATCAGAGCTTGTTGAGAAGCTGTGAATAAGCAGAACATGTTTTTGCTAAATGATATGGATCAAGATTCTGCACACATAGTGGCAGCATCTAAAGTTTCCATGCTCAAACCTGGTGAGTATAAGATATGGAGGATGAGGATTGAACAATATATCCAAACGATAGACTATGCACTGTGGGAAGTCATAGAGAATGGTGCAACCTTGCCAAAAACAAAAATTATGGAAGGAGTTATGACAGAGATGCCTATTAAAACCCCTGAAGAAAAGGCTCAAAGAAGATTAGAGGTGAAAGCTAGAAGTACTTTAATGATGGGCATTCCCAATGAACATCAATTATAGTTTAACTCTATAAAGGATGCTAAAAAGTTGTTGGAAGCTGTAGAAAAGAGATTTGGTAGTAATGCAGCTACAAGAAAGACTCAAAGGAATCTCTTAAAGCAGCAATATGAAAACTTCACTGGTCCAAGCTCAGAGATGATTGATCAAACTTTTGATAGGCTTTAAAAGCTTATGAGTCAGTTGGAGCTTTTGGATGAAAAGCTTTCACAAGAAGATGTTAATCAAAAGTTATTAAGAAGTTTGTCACCTGAGTGGAACACACATGCTATTGTATGAAGGAATGAAGCTGATTTGGATACAATGAGCATGGATGATCTCTACAACACCCTCAAGGTGTATGAACCAGAAGTTAAAGGGATGTCTAGCTCAAGTTCAAGCACACATAAATGGCTTTTGTGTCCTCTTCAAATAACAACACTAGCAACACTAATGCACATAATACTGCTCAAGTAGTTAATACTGCTCATGGAGTTTCTAGTGCTAGCAAATGAGTGTAGGTTATAAGACAGGTCTAGAGTCAGTGGAACAAAAACTTGAAGTTTATAAAGAAAATGAGTCTATTTATTTACAAGATATTAAGGGCTTAAAATCTAAAATTCATTTAGGAGAAATAACTATTAGAGAGCTTAGAAAGAAGCTTGAAATAGTTCAAAAAGAAAAAGATGGCATTCAACTTAATGTAGATAAATTTGAACATGCATCTAAAAGTTTAAACAAGCTCATAGAGTGTCAAATAGTTGACATTTGCAAGAAAGGTTTAGGTTATGAAAGTTATAATGCAATTCCACCTCCCTACACAAGAAATTTTATGCCTCTAACACCTGACTTGTCATTTACTGGTTTAGATGAGTTTGTTAATGAGCATGTAGTTGAGAACTACAAAGCTATGTCTAGTGAAAAAGAGCCTAAGGTAGTTAGGAAGTATGATGATGCCCCAGGTATTAAAGAATGGGTGTCAGATGATGAGGAAGAGGATGTATCTCAGCCTAAAACTAAAAAGAAAACAGTTAGGCCTAGTATTGTTAAGAAAGAGTTTGACAAATCTAAACAACAAGAAAAAACTGCTAGGAAAACTATTAAACAAGTTGAGCAACATAGGCAAAACACTCACAGTCCAAGAGGCAATCAATGAAATTGGAACAATATGATGTCTCAAAAACTAGGAAGCAATTTTGAGATGTTTAATAAGGCCAGTTATGTGTGTAAAAGCTTTGATCATTTGCAGGTTGATTGCAATTACCATTGATATGTGCTTAAACACATATCATTTATTTCTTAATATTAAGCTAAAAAGACCAATAGTAAATGATAATGACATAAAAATGCAGTGTATACATTTGTATTGTGAATTATGTCTTGAAGGTAACGGATATATCAAAATAAGGACAAAACCGAGCACGAGATTGGAAGAGCGTGAGAAAATGAAGCCGAGAGCATATTCATCTTTAATGGGCTAACCCGTACCCGTTCAATGGGCCAAGTCAGCCCATTAATACTTGAATTATACAAACCTTTACCCAAAATATAGCCTATAACAAAGACTAATCCAACTCATGATATAAGCCCAAAACCCGGCCCAAGTCAATCATACTAAAACGTAGGTCAAAATTACTGTACACTTTCTTCCCCATTTTTACACTACAACAAAGGTACAGGTAATTCCACCATCTATATGCAATTCTTTCTTCTAGAAGGCCTATGTGGCACGATTATGACATCATTTCTTGACACCTTGGAAATCCCAAGGTGTCCCATTGGTTGAAAATACATGGAAGATGATCTAAGGGCTAAGATGGACGAATTGAGGGTTTGTTATTGATCAAGGGCTAAGATTGAAGATGAAGAACGCTCCTTATGGCTTAGAACCTTCTCTCATATGCTATAAATAGAGGCTCAGTCACATAGTTGTATCTATCTAGTGTAGGAGTAGTGTAGTTTAGCTTAAATTTCAGCTTATTGTATTTTCCTTTTTGTAATTTCCTTTTCTAAGCTTGTAACCTCTTTATAATCAATAAAAACTTCAGTTTAATTTAAATTATGTTTTGAATTATGTTTTTACTTTTAAGCAAATTCGTTTAAGTTGTGTTTAGATGTGACTAAATAAGCTCAATAAGCTCTCACTACTCTATAAGGTATTACTTATTCAGTTAAGCTTCCTTACAGCTTAACTGAATAAAACTTTCACCTAAATCATCTCAAAAATCATTATAAGCTTAAGTGTGAATGATAAGCCAGAAATGGATGGGCTTATAGGACTTTACCAGCTTATGAAAATAAGCTGGAGCTTGTAGATTAAGCTATAAAGAGCATTTATTAGTCATTGTTTTGAGCAAAGGACAAGGTATGTTCCATTTTCTCTATTTAGCTTAATTCCTTATTCTGCTTATCAAACTGCTTATTGTGTGCTTTTTATAGTTTAATTATGCTTATTCAGTCTTAATATAGCTTAATATGTCTAATTTATAGTTTAGATTTAGCTTGTTTTGAGTTTTAAATAGAATTTGTTGAATTTATAGTTTAATCTGCTCCTTAGCTTAGCTTATTATTTAGTGCCTATTTTTCCTAAGTTTTTGCTTATTTGTCCTTAATAATCATAGATCTCAATTTGCTTTAATATTTTAGTCTTTGGTAAAACCTTTTAAGCATTTCAACTAAAATCAGTTAGTTCATGATATGTTCTTGAAAGTCTGAATTTGCAGATCATTTGTGGTAAATCCCTAGCTTAACTTTGGTTAATTTTTGTTTAATTTAGCTTATTGTAGTGTGTTTTTAATTTGTTTTTAGTTTTCAGTTTGTCAAAAATGATTTTGAGTCTTAAATCTTAGGCTGCTATAGTCATTTCATCAAAAAAGCCAAAAACAAAGTAGTGTAAACTATCATTTTCATTTTTTCTTTTCTAGCTTATTTCCTTAACCAATTTGCTTAAATCCAGCTTATTATAGTTATTTGAGTCTAGTTCTCAATTTGTTTTCATTTTTCAGCTTATACTTAGTGTTTATTTGTTCTATATCTTAGCTTAATTTTTAGTCGAAGTCCTTTAAACCTCTTTTAGAGTAAACTGTCTAAGTGGTTTTAGTTGTTTTTTAGCTTATTGGATTTGCTTAATTCTAGTTTTTAGTGCTTATTTAGTCTAGGTCTTGGTCTGTTCTCAGCTTATTGGTCCTATAATTGCATATTGAGTCCTAAATAAGCTAGCAGATTTAGCTAGGTTTCTTGTTTTAACTAAATGTCAAAGTCTTAAAAAAACAAAACTGTCACCTTTTGATTGTTCTTTTCTAGCTTAATAATAAGTTCTGGCATTAAGCCTTTTACTAAAAGTGCTTATTCTTGATTAAACTTTAGCTTTTTCAAAAAGAAAAATATAAAATAAAATATTTTATAAAAAGGGACAGTCACAGGACTCGAACCTGTGACCTCCCCCTCAACACACACACGCTCTACCAGTCTGCCCTTGGGACTTTTTCTTTAATACATTGCAACATTTATTTCTTATACTAATTTAACTTTCAGGTTATTTTAGCTTTTTGAATTTTTACAGCTTATTGGTTATAGCTTATTGTGTTGTTTTTCTTTGTAAACCTCAAAATTAGTATCTAGTATTTTAATAATTTTTCTCAAAATTTTAGGATTTAGTTTAATATTTTTAGTTTAATTTTTAGTCTTATTTAGTTTTAAAAATAGTTTTAATTAGTTTAAAATTTTATAAAAAATAGTTACAGTTTTAACTAGGCAAATGTCGCTTTTAATTGTTTTTTAGCTTTATAAACGAGTTCTGGAAATTAATTCTTTTATTAAAGTCTTATTTTAGCTTATTCTATGTTTTTTCAAAAAGAAAAAATATAATTTTTTTTTTTTGCAAAATGGGACAGTCACAAGATCGAAGACATGTGACCTCCCCTCAACACACAATACACCCATACCAGTCGCCCTTGGGTCTTTTTAATAACATGTTGGTTTCTTTATTTCTTTATACTTTGTTTAGGTTTTAGCTTATTTAGCTTATCTAATTTTTACAGCTTATAGGTCAGATCTTATTGGATCATTTTTCTTTGTAAACCTCAAAATTAGTATCTAGTATTTTTATAAATTTTCTTAAATTTTTAGAATTAAGTTTAGTATTTTTAGTTTAATTTTTAGTCTTATTTAGTTTTAAAAATAGTTTTATTTAGTTTAAAAAATTATAAAAAATATATTCTGTTATTAAAAATTAGTTTAATACATTTTAGTTTAAGAAATTTGCATTTTGAGTTTTATTTTGTTAATTTTGGTTAATTAGTTACTTTTAGTTATTAATTAGTTATTAAATGTTTTAAATATTTTTAGAATTTTAATTTGCCTTTATTCCTAGATTAGCGTGCCTTTAAATGCTTTCCCTTTGCGTTAGTAGATTTAGAATCAAAAATCCAAAATTTCGATTATTCAAGCACCCGATCACGAACCGAAACAAGATTTTTAATATTCACGCTTCGTTGGAAAAACGACTCGGGAGCGATTTGAATTTTATCCTTTCCTAAGGGTAATTATTCTCATCAATACTTTCCGGAAATATATTTTGTTAGTGATTAACTTATTACTCTTTCATAAGAGTAATTCGCCTATTTGCTTATATTATATATATATTATGCGAATCAATTTTTGGCGCCGCTGCCGGGGAAGTGTGAAACGATTATCGCATTGAAGTTTGAAGATTAGTGCATTGAAGAAGACCCTTCCCCGTGAAGTTATCGTTTTTTGTGAATATATATTTTACATTTCTTTATTATTTTCATTTTCTTTTATATAAAACTATAAAATACCAAAAATATTTTTCTTGATTTATTTTTGTGGATTTATTAAAACACCAATAATACTTTTCCTAAAGTATTTAAAATGCCAAAAAAAATTACAAAAAAACAAAAGAAACCGTGTTGTCAATTGTTAAAACGGCTCACCTTTAGATTAACAAACTATAAGAGAGGTATAAGGATGGTTGATCCAACAAACTTCGACCCGAAATGAAAAGGTTTTTTAAACGCTTCGCGCTTACCCGCTCCTCCGCTTCTTTGTGCGTTTTTCTAGAGAGCTACCGTGCACCTTTGACTATCGGTTCCAAAAATATTTTTATTATTTTCTACTTATTATATAAAGTTTCAAAAAAAAATTCTTCTCTATCTTCTATATCATTTAATTCTTATCTTTTCTAACCTCCTATTTGTTTAATTCTTATGTCTTCGTTCAACCAACGTGGTTGCTTTGGGTGTGGAGGTCCGTTAGATAGTTTACTTTGTCGACGGTGTACTTGCAAGTGGTGTGGAAATAATCTAAGAAATGGATTTTGTTTGATATGTGATTCAGGAGCTGGAAATTTATTCATTTATGATCCAAATCCGAATTCTTTTAATGATCCTCCAAAATTTTTCAACCATCCTCCACAGCCCAAGACATACTCGTGTAAGTTATGTGGGAACGATTCTCACTATGGATTTGATTGTCCGCCACGGTTATCGCTTGTCTATGAGCAGGAACCGTGCTACAATCAAAACTTTGGTGATAATTATTATCCAAAAAATTCACCGAGTTTTCCACAACAATATCTTTGTTGTGAAAACTGTGGGGGTCCTCATACGAATTTTTAGTGTAAAATGAAGAATCAGAACTTCTATAAGCCTAATCTTTGCTATAATTCTAACTCTTCTGGTTTTGACCAACCCTCGCAGTATTCCATCGATCATTAACCTCAGAGTATTCAAGAAGACCTTAATCAGTAGAGGATGAATGATGAATGTATAAAATCACATAATGATATGATTGAGTCAAGGAATGAACTTTTTAAAACTATGTAATCCTTGTTTGGAATGTTACGAGAGTCATATTATTAGGGATTGCAATGAAAAAAGTTGAGTCAAATGGTAAAAAGCAATACGACAAGTATGTTACAGAGTTATTACAAAAGCTTTGATGTAAGTAGGTTTCAATATTTGATTGCTCGTATTGGGAATGCTAAATTCTTAAATATCTTAATCTCTTTATGTTTTTGTAAAGCTTTTTATGAATTATTACTGTTATTCATGTCATTAAAAAGTTTCTGATGTTAAAGTATAATTAGCGTGCTAGTTTATACTTAATTTACTGCTGAGTTAATATGTAGTTATAACTTATATGTTAGGTATAATTAATACTGTGATAATTATGAAAATTGCTATGGTTTGTATTTTCTTGGTTTTTGGACTAACATTTTGCAAAAAAGCAAAGAAAAGTGTTAGATTGATGATGAAAAAGCTGTGTGAAATAAAAACAGACAGAGAGAAATGGCCAGTAAAAGAATTAAGAGAAGTGGTGAGTTGAAAAACAGATTGAGAGTTGAATATATTAAAAACAGACAGAGTGATTTGGTGAGTAAAAGAATTGAGAAAAATGGTGAGTTGAAAAACAGAAAGAGATGAATATATTAAAAATAGACAGAGTGTTTGGAATGGAATTAGAGTTAATGCTGGTAACTCAAAGTTAATGATGCTAAGCATAACTTACTACTGCTGGCTGTAAGTTAATGCTGCTAGGCATAACTTATTGCTGAGTTAATACTGCTGGGTTACTTACTACTGCTGGTCGTAAGTTAATGCTGCTAGGCATAAACTTACTACTGCTGTTGAAATTTAATGCTGCCAGGCATAAACTTACTACTGATGTTGAAAGTTAATGCTGCCAGGCATAACTTACTACTATTGGTGAACGTTAATGCTGTTGAGGGTATTTTCTTAAATACTTTAATTAAGGGCTTTAATCACTCATTTAATCGATGTCATTTTTCAATATTAATCTCTATTCAAAAACCCTACTACAATTTCTATATTATCATCTAAAACATAACAAATGGCGACCCATAAAGATTGCTGATACTCAAACCATGGGTTGCGTTTTTGTTTCTAAACCCGCAGAAAGTAGGGGTATGAGAGATAGTGGATTTTCTAAATGCAAAATCCTTAATACAGAGATGCACTAAGATCTATCCCACTATTATACTTCTTGCATTGATCACTTCGGGCTAATGGTCAAAGGTCAAATTCTGTTAATGGGGAGTTATAGTTACAAGCCCTAGTGGTGGGAAGAAGGATAAATCATATGAATCAACTATAAGAAGAGATCTTCAACTAAAAGATGATGAAGGTGTTGATTGTCTACCCAATGCTACCATCTTTGAACAGCTTACACTGATGGGGTATGAGAAAATTTCTCAGAAGCTTACTTTCTATAAGGCATTCTTTTCCCCACAATGGAAATTTCTTATTCATACTAATTTACAATGGCTAAGTTCTAAGACTACTGCATGGAAGAGGTTTAGTAAGCACTATGGCCAATCTGCAATCATATGTTTAGCTACAACCAGAAGTTAACTTTTCAAAAGTACATTTTGAGTATAGGTGGAGAACTTGGGATAATATCAGGAAAATTCTTTGATGATCAGGTTTTGTACAAGTCTTTTTAGATAAGAAACTGGAAGGGATGTCAAATCATAATAGGATTTATGTTACACCCTCTCACACTAAGAAGATATTTGGGAATATGAGAAGGGTAGGGAAAGGTTTTTCTAGAAGGGAAACACTATTATTCTAAAACAATGTGGTACAAGCATAAGCTGAAATAGGTGAAGGTTCAGCAAATCCACTATCCTCATCACACCACCCACCATTTTTCCTACCATCAACTTTCAACCTAAAAAAGAACAAAGACATAGGAAGCCAAAGAGAAAGACACTCAGATACCTCAGTTAGTGGTCTACAGACAATGTGCAGATGAAGCTGTAATGAGAGATGGGATGACAGTTTGGAAAAGGGCTGCCATACTGCTGTAGCTAGGATAAGAGCAGGATAGGGAGGTAACTTCAATAAGGACCAATCCAAGGCAACACCTAATGAAGTTGGTTCCTAAGGAATTACTTTAGGTGGTGGCCCTAGGCGCCAAGAAACCATGGGGGATACTATTGCTCAAACTAGGTTTGAGAATGTATCTAAAACATCCAATGATCCACTGCTCGCAAGAGGTAACACACTTCAAAGTTGTGAGGATTGTCTAAAACTTAATGAATTGATGGAACTATGTACAAATCTACAACAAAGGGTTCTTGATTTGGAGACTACAAAGACCACTCAAGCTAATAAGATTGCAAGTTTGAAAAGGAGAGTCAAGAAGCTAGAGAGGAGGAATAAGTCAAGAACTCATAGGCTTAAAAGATTATACAGAGTTGGTTCATCAAGAAGGGTAGACCTCTGAAGATGAAGATTTGGGTAAATGATCAAGATGATGCTGATATGTTTGATGTTATTGACTTAGATGGTGATGAGGTGATTGTTGAAAATGTAGATGCTGCTGCTACAACTACAAAAACTGATGTTGAAGTTACTTTGGCTCAAGAACTGGCAGAGTTAAAGTGTGTAAAACCCATGGCTGTTAAGGTTATGATACAAGAACCAGAGCAGGGTACAACTACAACAACACCTACAAACGATTAATATTGTACAAAACCTCCACAGGACAAAAGCAAAGGGATTATGATTGAAGAGGCTGTGGTGTAACAAGTGAAGCCTATGAAGAGGCTTAAACAAATGAGACTTGATTAAGAACTTGCCTTCAAGCTACAAGTTGAAGAAAAAGAAGAAAGACTTGCTAGAGAAAAAGTTCATCAAATTGAAGAAGCCAACATAGCTTGGGATGATGTTCAGGCTAAAATTGAAGCTGATTATCAGTTGGCTCAAAGACTGCAATCAAGAGCAAGAAGAATTGACTGATGAAGAAAAGGCAAGATTATTTGTACAATTCTTAGAGCAAATAAGAAAACATTTTGCAGCTAAAAAAGCAGAAGAGAAGAGGAACAGATCACCAACAAGAGCTCAACAAAGGAGTATCATGTGTACTTATCTAAAAAACATGGAAGGATGGAAGCCTAAAAATTTGAAAAACACGTCCTTTTCCAATATTCAAGAATTGTTTGACAAAGCAATGAAAAGGGTGAATACCTTTGTTGACTACAAAACTGAGTTGGTAGAAGAGAGTTCCAAGAAAGCTAAAGCAGAGATAGCACAAGAGAGCAGTTCAAAGAGAGCAGGAGATGAGATAGAACAAGAGAATGCAAAGTAGCAGAGATAGCACAAGAGAGCAGTTCAAAGAGAGCAGGAGATACTTTAGAATAAGAGAATGCAAAGAAGCAGAAGGTGGATGAGGATAAAGAAATAACAGAGCTTCAAAGTCTAATAGAAGTTGTTTCTGATGATGAAGAGGAAGTAGAAATTGATGCTGTACCTTTAGCTACTAAGCCTCCAACTATTGTTGACTGGAAGATCCACAAAGAAGGAAAGAAAAGCTATTATCAAATAATAAGAACTGATGGAAAGTCACAAATGTACAGAGTCTTTAGTCAAATGCTTAAAAGTTTTAGCACGGAAGACTTGGAAGATTTGTACAAATTGGTAAAAGCTAAATATGGATCAACAAGACCAGTGGAGGACTTAGATTTGATTCTATGAGGAGATTTAAAGACAATGTTTGAACCACATGTTGAAGACACAGTCTGGAGGTATCAGCAAAATTACAGTGTATTAGATTGGAAACTATATGATTCTTGTGGAGTTCATTCATTGAGGAAAGCCAATGGTACATTTATATGTTGGTAGAGGAAGAGGACATTTCCCCTTATACCATGCCTTAATTACTGATTATAAACAAGGAGCTTCAGGCTGATCATTTCAGTGAAATGGCATATCAGCTTCTTAAACTTCTCACAAAACAACTTAAGAATCAATGAAGTGTTTGGAAGCATCCTCTTGGTGATTAATGAAGCTTTTAATAAAGAAACTTGAGATTTTTGAAGAAGAATATCAAGTTTAGGGGAGGATTGTTGGGATTAAAATACTTCTTGATGATCTTAGAGTTACTACTGCTGAGGTTTGTGTTACTGCTGCTAAGTTAAAGTTAGTGCTGTTCATTAACTTTAATGAAAAATATGCTAAGTAGTTAGTGCTGCTAGTATAAAGTTAGTATTGCTAGCTCACAGTTACTACTGCTAGTATATATTAGTACTGCTAGTATATATTAGTACTGTTGGTGTTAAAAGTTAATGCTGCTAGTACAAAAGTTAAAATTGCTCAAAGATTAAGACTGCTAAAAGAGTTTCTACTGTCAGAGAAAGGATAAATACAGAAGAAAGGATAAAGATTGTTTGGAGATCAAGATTACTTACGTGATAAGTATTAGTTATTTATAGAATAGATCATAGAGAATATTCTAAGTCTTAAGAATATATTGTAAATTGACTACGACTCTGTGGTGTATAAAAGGAGGTCATAGGGCATAGAGATATAAATAATACCATCACAATATATCTAGAAAAATATACAAAGTCATATAGTTCATAGCTTCAAGGTTTTATAACCCTAATACTAGGAGAGTATTCGTATTATTCTTAATAATATTGGAGCTTTTATTGTTTGTTAAATTGTGATTTTGTGTTACTATTCCATTGAAAATTCTTCTTATTAAAGATTAGATTTCGCATAATCTTTAATACATTCACATAAACTTTCTACTATAGTTGTGTTAGATTTATCTAATATAACTCAACCTTAAACAAGCTTAAGGAATTCAATCTGTTGAAATGGGATCCAACAAGAGGTATCCTACAACTGGGATGACAATTACTTTTGGTGAAAGTTAGAAGATCTATACCCTATATCATTCTTCATCCTAACCCTTAGTTAAACTCAAATGAGGATGTGATTGAACACACATGTCTATTCTGTCGTTACGGTTATGTATGTATGATTCAGCTGCCTTGTTGGTGTGGTACTTTTAGTGAAAGATTGTTAGAATGATCAACCCTAAGCCTTATAATAAGAACCCATTTTACCTTCATAATCTTGTTACTCCTTAGCTCTAGTGGTGGAGATGTGTATCCTTGCCAAACCTTTGATAAAATACTCATTACGACCGAGTAATTAAGCGAATTAGTTACATGTTACCACATAGATTAGTTGAGTGATTTGAGTGTTTTTATCTTCCTATTTCGTGAGGTGTTTGGTTGTGTACTTGTAATTGATCAAATAAATACTTTAAAGAAAAATATCCTCAAGGATACATTTTTATAAACTTATAAAGGCTACTTGAGGACAAGTAGGATTCAAGTGGGGGGATATTTATGGAGTACTTAGTGAATAACGTTACTTTTATAGCATCATTTATCCCATGTAAATAACCCATTCTATATAAATATTTCAAAGAATTGTTACTTAATCGATTGTATTTGAGAATTTAAGTAATTATAGAGTACTTGGTGAAGATTAGCTAAAAGGCACGCATTCTGGAGCTTAAACGAAGAAATATGAAGAAACTGATTCTGACATCCAATACGCCGTATCCGTCAAGGAAGATACGGCGTATATGTGCCTGCACTTCATTAAAGACCACGAAGGAACAAGATCAATACGCCGTATCCAAAGAAGATCCATACGCCGTATTTAAGATATAGTAATAAAATATTCTGGAAGATATCAAACATGGTCCTTACTCCAAGAAACCCTCGATATGCCATATTTACCTTAGTTGATATGCCGCATCGAGCAAATTCCAGACCTCATAAATAGAAAGCCTAAAAATGGGTTTTCGTGGTGCTAAATCATATTTTTGATACCTTAACCATAAAAGTCAATTTTCAGAAGAGAAGAGAAGCAGAAGAGGTCGAGCATAGTAACTAATTCTATAGGAAACAACTTATAATCTCTATACTCTTGTAATCATTCAGTTTTTGGTATCATTCATTAACTCGGTTAGTTTACCTTGGCTAAATTATTACTCTTGTATTGATTATGACGTTTGAATGCTAATACCTTCGGGTATTAGCCATTATTATGAAGATCTGAATGTTTGGTTTTGTTTATATCGATTGCTTAAATTATCGTTGATTGATGGTTTATGTTTATCAGTTTATACTTGTTTACGTGCTTATGTATGCGACCTATCATTCAACTAGATCTAGTGATACAGACTAAGTATCTAGATGCCGGGATGGCTCTCCATATAGTGATTTATACATCTAGACCTATAGGATCACGAATAATGACCTATCTTTGCCTTTAGATTGCGAGCTTAGTTAGACCGGCAGGTGACCCTTGGGATCAACGAGTACGTTCTCAATTAATTGGTAAAGACTTGGTTAGTAGACTACTAGTGTATGAATTGCCTTTAAGCAGTAAGTGGGTAAAGTCTCTATGAGCTAGGGTTTAACAAGATCACCATTGCTTTAATCCCTAAGATAGATTATAATCAGCAAATAATGATGCTTTATGCGGATACGTTTAATTGTGAAAGAATTCTTCGTATCTAGGTCTTAGGAAGAAGTAATGCCTAAGTCTTAAGATATGATATGCCGCCCTCGAGCTAGTATCATTGCATTAAATAAACAAACCACCATTCTAATTGGATTAATCATGGCTAATATAGGTTTCTTATATTTGGTTAGACCACTCTTTTATTTTCTGTCAATTTGCTTGCGTGCATCTTGAATTGATTTAAGTCACCACAAAACCCGTGCCAGTCTCTTAGGCTGTAAAACCCCCTTATTCGTTAGATTTAGGATTAACATAGGTTTAGCATAGGTTTAAACATAGATAGAATTACTTGTTGAGATTACTCCAAAATATTAATTAAAATTGAAAGATTATTTCTCACTCTTAGTGATTGACACCTTATTTACCATGAGACTCCCATCTGACCGGGTACACTGCCCGTTAAAGTGTTGTTTTTGGTAAAGTCGGCAAAATATAAATTTAAAATTTGAAACATAAATTACAACCTCACAACAATACATTAAGTTTTTGCAGTTAGACTTTTTCTTCAGATCAGAGTCTTGGGCGATACCCAATTCTTGATTGACTCAATCTTAGCCGGGTCCACGTGAATGCCTTCACTATCGATCACATGACCAAGAAATTGTACCTTCGACAGCCAAAAATTGCACTTCGAAAACTTGGCGTACAATTCTTCCTTCTTAAGCAATTCCAAAATTAACTTAATGTGTTCCGCATGCTCTTCTTTGCTCTTAGAGTAGATCAAGATGTCATCAATAAAAATGATCACGAATTTATCTAAGTACGGTTTGCACACCCAATTCATTAGATCCATGAATACTGTCGGTGCGTTGGTCAGTCCAAACGGCATCACTTGAAACTCATATTGATCGTAGCATATCCTAAACACTGTCTTTGGAATGTCTTCCTCTCGAACTCTGAGTTGGTGATAACCAGATCTCAAGTCGATCTTAGAGTAGACTCTTGACCCTTGCAACTGATCGAATAAGTCGTCGATTCTCAGAAGTTGACGGTAATCAATACACATCCGAAAAGATCTATCTTTCTTTTTGACAAACAAGACCAGGGCTCCCTAGGGTGAGGAACTCAGTCTTATAAATCCCTTGTCAGAAAGTTCTTGCAGTTGAGTAGACAATTCTTGTAGTTCTGACGGTGCTAATCTATACGGTGCGCGTGCCACATGTGCAACACATGGGACCAAGTCTATTTGAAATTCAACTTGTTGCGTTGGCGGTAATCCATGTAAGTCTTCTGGAAAAACCTCCAGAAAGTCTTGTACAATCGGCACATCCTTAAGTCGCTTCTCCTATGACTTGTCCTTGATTTCCTTCTTCGTCACTTGTGCCAGAAAAATTGGGCAACCCCTCTTAATATATTTTTGAGTTTTAGTGCATGATATAATGCTCAACTTCGACTTCTCTCCTTTGTCATCTCTATCACCTTGAACTATCAAAACTTCATCTCCATAGGGAATTCGCACAATCTTCTCATCAACGATCACCGCATGATGGTTCGCTAACCAATCCATGCTGTTGGGATTAAAAGCTTCTTAATGTTGTTTCGAAGTAACTGCTGCTAAGGTTAGAGTTACTACTGCTAATGGAAGTTAAGACTTCTCAATGACTTAGAAGAATTACTACTAAGTAGTTAATACCGCTAGTATAAAAGTTACTATTGTTAGTGTAACTTAGTACTGCTAGTATATGATTAGTACTGCTTGAGTAAAATTACAACTGTTAGCATAAAGTTAGTACTACTGGTATAACTTAGTACTGCTGATGAAGAATGAAGAAAATATTCTAAGTAGTTACTACTGCTTGTACACATTTAGTGCTACTGGAATAAAAGTTAATGCTGCTACTTACAACTGATAGAAGAGTTTCTACTGTCAAAAGGAGAAAGACAAAAGAAAGGATTAAGATGAAGATTGCTTATCAAGATTACTTACGGGATAAGTATGAGATATTTTTGTAAAAGATATATATATCTTATTAAGTTAGAAGATTTGCAATTATCTTTTAGAATCAAAGAAGATTTGTAGTTATCTTGTAAAAGACTCCTTGGTGTATAAAAGGAGATCCTAGGTTATGTACAAAACATTTACATTCATACTTTTTTGATATATAGCTTCAAGGTTGTAAACCCTAGTACTACACAGAGTACTCGTATTATTGATAATAATATTGGAGCTTTTTAGTTATATCATTATTCATACATTGTTTATACAGTTTATTGTTTCACCTATATTCTTCTAAGTATTAAAGAATAGATTCCGCATATTCTTTAGTATTCACAAAGTTTCTACCATAGTTGTTTTGGATTTATCCAGAGTAACTTAACCTTTACAAGCTAACGAATCATTCTTAGTTGTGATCAACATATACCGATGATGACGTCAAAACTACCAAGTTCGACTAGCATTAGGTTAATATTGAATGGGTGACCTAACAATCCTAACATACAACCTCTAAGTATGGTATTAGTCTCAGAAATTCTCCCATCGGGGGTTATATCAAGCAAGGTACTAAAAATAGTTGACACGAAACTTCTATCGGCAACCGAATCAAATAATACAAAAGCATAATGGTTGTTGAGAAGAAACGTACCCTTGACGACATTTGAATTAGGGTTAGCGTCTCCTCCACCTAGTACATATGCTTTTCCTCTTGATTCACCAACACCATTCTTGTTTCTAGCCTTATTTCCATGGTTGTGATCTTTCAGCTTTGGGCAATCACTCCTTAAGTGTCCTTGCCTTCCAAACTCGAAACAAGTTAAAACTCTCTGATTCACTATTTGTCCTCTCTAAGTAGAAGTAGTAGAATTTGTGACCTTACAATCCCATGTCAAATGCCCAACCTTGTTACACTTCCCATATCTCAGAGTGTAAGGCCCTTCATGGTAAATCTTACACTTGTTACAGAGAGGAAATGGTCCATTATATGGTTTTCTCTCATTGTTGCCAGCTGTATAGGATCTCTTCACATTCTGACTTCTAACATTTGGCCTTTTGAAGGGTGGCTACTGTCCATGGTTATCTCTCTGATTGGCCTCTAATCTTCTTTTGTTCTTAGCATTTTTCATAGCATATCCCTTCAACTTTTGGTCTATTAAGTAGTTAGCAATTTGGATGACATCTTGAAGTTTTGTAGGTTCAACAACAATTACATTCCCTTGGATGTTATCGAGGAGTCCTCCAATGAATTTCTCAATCCGATCCTCCTCCTCAAGGACCATATTGGTGCACATCATAGTTAACTCTTGAAATCTTTGAGTATAAGCAGCCAAATCATTATTCTTCATTGTCAAATTCCATAGCTCAAATTCTATCTTTTGGATTTCATTCTTTGGCAGTACACTTCAGTCATTAGCTTCATGAGCTCTCTCCATGATATGGCGAATGTAGCCCCAGTCCCAATAGTCCTCTTATGTGAGTTCTACCAAGTTAGTGCACTGTTTAACAGTGTGCAGGTAGCATACTTGACTTGGTATTTCTCTGGATAATTGCTGATATGGAATACTGTTTCCATCTTCTCAAACCACCTTATCAATCCGACAACTCCTTCCGTTCCCTTGAAGTTGAGTGGTTGACACTTCACGTGGTCCTGGTAGGTGCATTCTCTAGCAATAGGTCTATCACCTCTACCATTCTCATTTGGGTTTCCATTTCCACCATTTCCATTATCGCCGTCATTTCCATTTTGACTTTGATTTTCAGCCTCGAGGGTGTTATCAGCACGTGCTTCCTCATAAGCAGCCAAAGCTTCTTCCACACGTCGGTTAACGAATTCTTCGATTGCTTCAGGGGTCATACCAAAGCGAGTGATAGTCATTGTTCTATATCACAAGACATAACGCACGATGAGATTCGATATGAGATATAGCCACTATAAATGGTAAATAAGGTTTATATTGGAAAATACAATAGAACATGTTTTGCCAGAACAAATAAATAGCAATAAAGATAAATACGCGAGAGAATCAAAACAAGCTTTTCATTTAATAAATAAAAGCATAATTCGGTTACAACCAATCTAAAATAGGTACATTATTTACGATTATTTCTACTTCAAACATCCAGACCTAGCCATCAGCCTAATGTCCTACATGATCATGGTACTACTAGTCTAAGGGCAAAAACCCAAATGTCTCTCAACATACGACTCCAACCTCCTAAGTCTCCTCTGAGTATCATCACGATCCCTACGAACCTAACAAAACTCCTCCTGTGATAGTGCCATGTGCTAACAAAGACTGTCAACATGATCTCTCTCTCTATACTCAACATGGCTCAAACCTTTAGGTACTTCAGTCTTAAACTCCCAATCCTCTTAACCAAACTAGCTCGCTCTCCACTAGCTACCAATTGACTAGTCTCTAACTGTCTTTGAGTAGTCTCAATCTCAGTAATCCTATCAATACGAACCTCTAACATGTAGTGAACTATATCATAAATGGTATCCTCAAGATTAGGAATACCTCCTCTAGAAGACTCAAAACTATCACCAATAGCTAATGGATCTACAATGATCTCTCTCGTATCTGCCGCACTTGCCTCTGCCTTAAACTCCTCATTATCCTCTCTAACATCACTAGCAGAAATCCCAACTCCTATACCTACACCATCCTCAGTGTGAGCTACAACTCCATCAATTATACCTATATCTGCAACAACCTTTGCATCAGCAGTATCCACCTCCATATGCTCCTCTCTACTATCCTCTGGTGAGTAAGAATCTCTAAACCTCTTGCGAGGTGGTAAAAGATCAGCAGGAGTAGGGGCTATCGACCTCGAAACATGAGTAGGTGATGGTATCGAAGCAGTAGGGGACCTACAACTCCTACAAGATGGTCTAGAAGAAAGTGAAGATGAATCCAATAACCTCTCAAAAGATGAACCTAAGGATGACTCTGATGTAGTCGGTGGGTAAGGAGTAGACAATGGTGTAGACCTCCAACGTCTAAATGCCTTACTACGTCATGGAGTCCTAGCAAGTTATCGATGAACAAATCTTGGTGGTGTAGATGTATCAGCATCAGTGGTGTTTGGTGGTGTATGTCCGGATAAGGAATGATCTGAAGGTAAACTAGAGGAAGATGAGTCTGGTGAGTCTGGTAAAGAATGACAATCCGATAAATGATGAGATACACATCTCCATGCAAGTCTACGAGCAGGAACATGTCTAACTCTCTTCCTCATAGTCAATAACCTACGCGGCCCATTAAGGTGGGTGCGGTAAGGTCGACCGAAGGGAATAGCCTCATCGGGTTAGACAAGAATCGCTGGTCGTCGATGAATCCCGGGTGGGGCAAAAACAGGTGCAAGTGGAAACTCAAATGATGGTGTAAGAGACTCATGCCTCTTGGGTCTCTGCTTAACAGGCTCAGACTTACCGTCCGCCTCTGAGTCATCAAAACACAAAAAGGGTGAAACCAATGGCAAATCTAGTGTGAGAGGTAAAGAATCCTCTGATGGATCAGAATCAGAAGAAGATAAATAATCCACTAAATCAAGTACCCCAGTAGGTAAGACGACTGAAACTGTCCCCACCTCTGGTGCAACTATAAGGTCAGCTAGAATGATAGGAACCTCAGGGATAACAGGGATAATAGCAGGAATAGCACCAAAGAGAATCACTCGTGGGGCATGAGAGCCCACGCTCTCCTCAGACGAATCAGACAAAATAGAAATAATAGGAGCA
>BQNB010124702.1:0-19894 GCA_026074375.1 Tanacetum coccineum
CTTTCCCTTAGAGGTATTGATATTTCGACTATTGTTTGCCCTCTTTGTCATGTCTTTGTCGAATCCGGTTCTCATATCTTTTTTTCCTTTCTAATGGCTCATCATTTATGGAAGAAACTTATGCGTTGGTGGGAGCTCGAAGACATTGATTTAGCCTCTTATGATGATTGGCTTCTAAGGCTTAATTCCTCTTGGCTTTCTAAGCGGCTGAAAGATATCTTAGAAGGTGTTTGTTATGTAAAGTGGAGGTTAATTTGGCGCTTCAGGAATAAGTTGCTTTTTGGTACTACGAATCCGCGTAGAGAGCTTCTTTTTGATGACTTGTTTCAATATTCTTTTAATTAGTGGTTTAATCGCTGTAATTCTAAACTAAATTGGGTTACTTTGATGAAAAATCATTTGCTTGTAATTCGTTTCTAGCAACTTGCTAGTTTCAAATAAATCCGCCGTTAATTTTTTTATTTGGTAAAAGATAACACAAGGGAAGGATTCTTACGAAGTACTTATTTACTTTAAATCATGGAAAGGGAAAAAAACTACTAATGATCTCGTAATATCTAAAAAGGTCAATTGACACAAAAAGCACTCAAGTTAAGGTTTGTTTTCAATTAAGGTAATCTACTTTTTTTCTTGTATATATAAAGGAGGCCAACTTTTTTTTAGCCGATTTAGGTTTTTTTGTCACCTCCCGTTAAATAACTAACGGTTAATTTAATCATTTCCCTAAATAAATCTTATATAAAATTTAAAGCGTTTTTTTGACATTTATTCATAGAAAAAAAAAAAAAAAAAAAAAATCAAAACGGTATTAATCTCTTTTTGTCCACAAAATCCCAAAAACCAATTAAGAATATCCAAAACGAAAGATATTTGGATTTTGAGGATCAAAAACTAGAAATCCTCGGTCAAAAGTTTTCCCCTCTTTGATTCAATGTCTTGGGCTTTATGAACCTGTATTCACACACACAACAAACTTTAGTCAAAAGTCCGCTCTATGTTTGTTTTTCAGTTTTTGTTTTATTTTATATGATTGGAAATCTCTTAATTTCACGGCTGCGTGTTGGGAAAATAGATGTAACTGAACTAATTCTGGTAATATAACAGTAAGTCTGATAGTAATAGTTACTTCTGTTAGTATCGAGTTAATACTGGCAGTACTAAGTTAAGTCTGGCAGTACTAAGTTAGTACTGGTAGAGTAGCAGTACTAGAGTTAGTACTGGTCATAGTTAGTTTTGTTTATAGTTAAGTCTGTTTATGTAACAGAATAGTAATAGTTATCTTAGAGATATCTTAGGAGATATCTTAGGAAAGGATATGTATTATCCTTTGACGTTTGTAAAGCCCATTAGGGTTTCCTTGGTGTATAAGAGGAACCCTAAGGCACAATGTTTTGAAGTACGTTTTGAGAAATATCAATAGAAGCATAGAGCTTAATAGCAATAAGATTATCGTTCTTCTGAATCCTTGTGTTAAGATTCCCGTATTAAACATTGATATTCATTAGTCAGTGTCCTCTCGAATATAGATTTGGATTTATTTTCAATTTATCTATAGTCTTACAAAGGCTAGTCAGATCCTATACCAAGGACCTACAAGTGGTATCAGAGCCTTTCGAGGGACTCTGAGAAAGAAGAATCACTAGATCACAAACAAACACACTCTACAATTCTAACAAAATGACTTAACCTGCTAATTAGATGATTTCTCACAACACTTAATGAAGAAAAATCAAATCATTAAGATTGCATCAACTCTGGTGCTGCACCTAAACAACAACAACAGTGATTCCTCAAACAACTGCTATCTCAAATATCAAACTCCCTCTGAAGAAGGAGGAGTATGATATATGGGCTATGGAGATGGAGCATTACCTTGAGTACATTGATAATGAAGTATGGAAGGTAATTCATAATGGAAACTCCAAGAAGAGAATTTCAACTGGAAAAGATGGTATTGTTTGAGTACTTTCACCAGTTACTGCTGTAGAAATTCAAGCTGTTGAAAAAGAGAGGAAAACTAAGAATATATTGTTGATGGCCATTCCAAAAGAACATATAGAAGGATTTCAAGAATGGAAGATGCACAAGAGATATGGGAAGCCATCATAACTAGTTGGTGTTAAGCTAATTCCAAAGAAAATGTAAAGCGTTTTTCAAACAATAGTTTGAAGCATTTAAAATATCCATATCAAAAGGGTTAAAAAGGGGATATGACAGATTTCAACAGCTACTTTCTCAATTTGGAAGCTCCATAGGTGCTGCAGTATCAACTAAGATGCAAATCATAAAGTTTCTTAGATCATGCCCCCACATTGGTCCAATCTGGCAAGACAAAGAGAACTATCCAGAGATTAGACAATTAACTATTTGATGATTTTTGTACAATAACCTAGAGTTTTTGAGCAAGAAATTCAAGTGCTTCAAAACATCTTCAAGTGCTCAATATGTTTGCTTTTGTTTTACACAAAGCAAAATTAGCACTATAAGGTAAGTCTGGTTTTTCTGGTGCATACATTTCTGTGCACCCTTCTACTTATTTCAACTCCAAATATGCCTGAAAAAGAAGTGTCTTGCGGTTTTGCTGATGAAGTAATCTATTCTCCTTTTTGCCAAACAATCACGGGACGGACTTACTTCAGAAGATCTGAACAAATTGAAGATTGGATTATTGAAAGAAAAAAGATGGATATTAATTGGCAAATAAGCAATGAATCTATTATAATGAAGAAGTTCTATAAGAAAACAGGAAGGAGAGTTCGTATGGATGGAAAAACACCTGTTGGTTTTGACAAAAAGAAGATTGAATGTTTCAATTGACACAACACTGGTCACTTTGCTAGGGAATGTACAGCAAAGGGGACACATGATGGAAAGAAGAAGAGAGACTTTATTTTATCACATCCAAGAAGCGGAAGCAAGAGAAGAAAACCGATGGGTTATTGCTGACAATGGATGAGGAATATCAATTTGGGGGAGAACGCATACTTGAGGCTGAAGAAACAAAACTGCACTTATGGCAAAAAGCTAAGCAAATGAGGTAACTTTGTGTTCTAAAACTTGCATTGATTCATACAATACTCTTAAAACACTATGTGATGAACATAATGAATCAGTTAGAGTAATCCAGAAGCCACAAAATACTTGCATATAGTCCAAGCTTTTTAAGAAACAAGAAGCTTAACTTGTATACTTTCAAAAACAGCAAACATTTCTCTAAATGAAAAGCTTACATTTCAGGCTAATGAAATATATGAAAAAGATGAAAAGCTTAAAAGATATAGGAGAATAGGAATGAAAGCTGTCAAAGAAAAGGAACAATTGCAGAAAATAGTAAGATTCATGAAAGATTCATCAATAAATCTTTAGAGATATTGATTCTGGCATGAGTTTCAAACAGTAAAGTTTGGCTTATGGATTTAGAAATTCAATCAAACAATAGGTTCTAAGTTTGAGGAAGAAATGGAACTTTTCTGTTTTGTAAATGGCAAAACAGGATTCAAATGGGAAAGCCTTCGAACAGTAGATTTACAAAGACAATGATTTTAAAGTGTCCCACATCCCCCTTAAGTGATATTACACACCTAAAACCACAAGAGGAAATTGATGATTCTTTGTATGTTTATGGTAAAAAGGGTCCCTCAAAAGCCTGAAATTAGTGGTCAGATGACAAATTCATTGAGCATTCTACCTGTCAATCAAATGAACAGTAAAGGATCTTGTGGAGAAAATACCTCTAAAGCACTCTTTTGAGACTGAACAAAATTAGTGACCAGAAGAGATGTCTAAGTCAAGTTGGAAGTAACTACTTGAAAAAAAATGGTCTGCTCCAAAATCAAAAGAATTGAACCTAGTTTGTCTCACACATAAAAACTCCTAGGCAACCACTCAAAGATAAGAAACACATAAAGTTAATAGGAAGAATTGGAATGATATGATGGAAAGAGAACTAGGAAGTTATTTCGTTTACAAAGAAGAAATGTTTTGTTTGTGGTAGTCTAAGCCATTTGATTAAAGATTGTGACTATTATAAAAAGAAAATGGCTAGGGAAGCTGAGGATAAGAGGGTTGTTAATACTGGTAATGGGGTGGCAAAACCAGTATGGACAAATGCAAACAGGGATAAACACTATACTAAATTTTGTTCAAGAACATTACAACTTAATGCTGGTAGGCCAAAGTTTAATTCTGTTAGGCCTAATATTAATACTGGTAGGACAAATATTAATTCTGGTAGGCCTAAAGTTAATGTTGTTAGTTTTAATATTAATACTGTTAGATCTAGACAGTCAGTACCTAACAAGACCTCACACAGTTCAAGTCCTAAAAGACCATAGATGAATCAAATGAATCAAAGAAGGGATTTTTCAAAATCATATTCATCTGTAAGGAGACCCTTTGCAAAAACTACAGCACAAATGTCTCATTCTAATGCTGTAATGGGAAGTTGGGGATATGTTGTTAAGACCTCAGCAAGTTATAATTGGAGGAACTCTAGACCAAACTTCAATTATAACAGTGGACCCTACCTTTATAGATCTATAAATAACTAATGGTCCACAAGGCAGACCCATCCTGCAAAGGCCCTGTGTCCCTAAAGAAACAAATTTCTCTTTTTCAGGTGCAGAACATCACCGAAGAACATGGTAGATAGAGGCATATTTGATAGTGATGCTCAGGGCACATGACATGTAACAAGGATCAACTGGAGATTCTAAAAATTCAATTGGGGATCTATTACCTGTGGAGGTAGCAAAGGCACATATCTGTTAAAGGAAAAATAAAGTTTGGTAATTCAGATTTTGATAGTGTGTTTTTGTAAAAGAATTTAGGGCAGTTGTAACCTTTTCTCAATAAACATAAATTTGTGATAAGCAACACAAGGTTCTTTTTACTGAAACTGAATGTCTTGTTGTGTCTTCTGACTTTAAGATGCCTGATGAAAATCAGATACTTTTAAAGGTCCCTAGACACCACAACATGTACAGTTTTGACATGAAGACACCTTCTCCTGCAAAAGGTTTTGCCTGTTTGATTGCAAAAGCCACATCTGATGAATCTAAATTATGGCATAGAAGGTTAGGTCATATCAATTTTAAAAATCTAAACAAACTTGTGAAGGGAAACCTTGTCAGAGGTCTACCTTCCAAGGTTTTCAAAAATGACCACACATGTGTTGCCTGCCATAAAGGCAAACAACACAGGGCCTCTTGCAAGGCCAAGTTAGAAAGATTGATCTCTGAGCCACTACACACCTTGCATATGGATCTTTTTGGTCCTACTTCTGTGAAAAGCATTAATCATGCAAGTTATTGCCTTGTAATCACTGATGATTGTACAAGATTTAGTTGGGTATTCTTTTTGGCCTCTAAGGATGAAACTAGTGGCATTCTTCAGACCTTTATTAGGCAGATTGAAAAACCAGTCTTAAGCATAGGGATAAATCATTAGACAGATAATTTGCACTGCTTTAAGAATAGAGATACCTTGAATTTTGGGGAAACAAGGGGAAAAAACAAGGTATAGTGCTGCAAGAAACTCCACAACAAAATAGAGTAGCTGAAAGAATGAACAGAACCCTAATTAAGGCTGCAGAACTATGCTAGCAATTCTCTCTTTACCCAAAAAAACCCATTTTGGCAGAAGCAGTTAGTACGCTTACTATATTTTAATAGGGTAAGAGTGACAAAACCTCAAAACAAAACTCCATATGAGCTTTTTAGTTTGGCCTACAAACCAATTATTGAGGTTTACATAAACCTTTTGGGTGTCATGTTACATCCTAGATACTCTTATGTCTTGGCAAGTTAGATGGAAAATCTGATGAGGGATTCTTAGTTGAAACTCACTAAATAGCAAAGCCGATAGGGTTTATAAATTTTTAGTAACCAAAAGAGTATAAGTAAATCTCATGTTAATTTTCTTGAAGAATAAAACCCAATGTCAAAGGAGTAGGATATAGATGGATGTTTGACATTGACTATCTTACTGATTCTATGAACTATATTCCTGTATCTTTGGAGAATCAAGCTAACCCACATGTAGGTGCTTCAGAAGTAACTAACAGTGCAGGTACTCCAACATCTATTGCTTCTGAGGAAAAAGATGAGGAAGTAGAGCTTATTGTTGTGCCTTCAGCTGTCAAGATTCCTGAAGAAAAAGATGAATCAAGGACATCTTCCACAAATTCAAAGAAAGAGGAGACCTTGACAGAACCTCAAAAAGAGAAGAAGGATTCCTCTACTGACTCTTTAGAAGACAATCCTAAGATTCAAGCTTTTAGAAGAGAGTTGGAAGAAATTGCCCTAAAGCATTTAGGGACAGTCCCTGAAAACAACACTACCAGTACTCCTTCAGTTAATACTGGTAGTCAAACAGTTAATACTGGTAGGCTTGATCATGATGATTCACTTATGCCAGAGCTCGAAATCTTTCACAAGCCTGAGACAGGGATTTTTGATGAGGCATCTTATGATGAGGAGGGTGTGATAACTGACTTCAACAGTCTTCCTACAGAAATTGAAGTCAGTCCTACTCCTACACTTAGGATTCATAGTATTCACCCAAAAAGTCAAATACTTGGTGATCCTAAGTCAGCTGTGCAAACTAGGAGCAAAGTGCAGAACAAATCAGGAGCTCATGCTCTTCTCAGTCATATTCAAAAGCAGCAAAGAAACAATCACAAAGATCAACAGCATTGTTTGTTTGCCTGCTTTCTATCTCAGGAGGAACCTAAGAAGATTGCTGAAGCTTTACAAGATGACAGTTTGGGTTCAAGCAAGCAAGAAGAACTATAACAGTTTCAAGCTACAACACGTATGGGTTCTGTAGATCTACCTCATGGAGTAAAGTGATTATTGCCACCAAGTGGGTCTACAAGGAAATAAAAGAGATAAAGAGGTGTGGTGGGTGAGGAATAGAAGCAAGATTGGGTGGCCCAAGGACACACAGGAAGAAGTAACGACTATAATGAGGTTTTTTGCTCCTGTTGGCAAGAAAAGAAAGCATATCAGGTTAATTTTGGCCTTTGCCACATTTATGGGTTCATAGTATACCAAAGGATGTTAAAAGTGCTTTTCTGTTACGGCACAATAGATGAAGAGTCAATGTCTCACAACCTCCTGGTTTTGTTGATCCAGATCATCTACAAAGGATTATAGTGGTCAAAGCTTTTATGGACTGCACAACCCTAGAGCTGTATGCTACTTTATCCAACATTCCTAGAGAGCATAGATACAAGATGGCACAATTGACAAGAACTTTATTCATTAAAAGGACAAAAAGGAATCATGCTGGTTTCAAGTGTATGTTTGATGATATCATATTGTAGGATTCTACCGACCAAAGTCTTGGAGAGATAGTTTGGAGCCTTAATGAACAGCAGATTCAGATGAGTTCCATGGGTGAACTCCATTTTTCTAGTCCAACAAGTCAAAACAGAACAAGGGGAATCTTCATCTCATCAAGACAAGTATGTAGCTGATGATACTCAGAAAATTTGATCTTGTGAATGTAAAAGCTGCATACCACCCATGGAGACAAAGGTGACATCTGACAAAAGGATGAGGAAGCTTTTGATGTAGTGTATACTTGTACAGATCCATGATAGGTACCCTTATGTACTTAACTGCCTCTAGACCTGATATTAATGTATGCAGTAAGTTTTAGTTCCACGTTTCATGTAACACCAAATAACTTCTCATCTCAAGGCTGTCAAGAGGATCTTCGAAATTATCTCAGGGGGTTTGGGGCAAACCAAACTTGGGCTTATGATATCCTAGGGGAATCCACCAATTGCCGTTGGAAGCATTCTCTGATAGTGACTATGTGGGTCAACCTTGACAGAGAAATCCCACAACATGTGGTTGTTAATTCTTGGACAAAGACTTATCTCATGGCAATGTAAGAAACAGACAATAGTGGCTACTTCAACAACTGAAGCTGAATATGTAGCTGCTGCAAATTGCTGTGGGCAAGTATTGTGGGTTCAAAATCAATTGCTGGATTCAATTTCATGAATACCAAAATCCACATTGATAATGAAAGCACAATCTGCATTATGAAGAACCCCGCAAAACACTCCAAGACAAAGCACATCAAGATACTCACCACACTTATAAGAATTGTTTTTGGGCTGATAAGAAGCTCATTAAGAGTGGAGAAATTCATACAGACTTAATTAGTTACCGTTAACCAACCTTTTGATGGGCCACGGTTTAATACTTGGAGATACAATGGTATGATTAACCCATAGCTACATTTAAGGGGAGGCTTAGTTGTATAGTTTGTTTAATTCTGGTAGCTAAGTTATCATTGGGGGTTTTTGCCCAAGCCTGACGAAAGTGCAGGGTTTGCTGAGATAGTGGATTTTCTTTGAGGTTCCAACCTCAGGTATGCCTTAATCAAGTGGGGTTTTTGCGCAAGCCTGACGAAAGTATTGTGACAAACATAATCAAGTGGGGTTTTTGCGCAAGCCTGACGAAAGTGCAGGGTTTGCTGAGATAGTGGATTTTCTTTGAGGTTCCAACCATAGTATACCTAAACTTCCTAACCTACATCTATGATTCCCTAGTAAAACAGATTTTGGCAGACCTGGCTACTGCCAAAACTAAAGCTGAATGGTCACTAGAAATCAATGCAACCATTGAAACCATAGGGTACACATCACTGAGGTGTTATTCAGATTCCTTCACTTAGAAGACGCCACAGGGATTGCTATGTTTACCAAATGAAGAACTTATTGAGGGGATTGGGGCAAATGGGTATCCTACTGAGGAACCTTTACTTTTTGAAAAGTTTTTTTCACCCCAATGGAGATATTTTAGTCCACCATCTTTTACACTGTAATAAGCACTAAAGTGGTGGAAGGATCAATTCGGTAGGCAATATTGCTACAGCTGTGATTTGTCTATCCACTAATAGAGTTTATAACTTTTTCAACATTTTATTTTTGAGGTATGGTGGAAAATTAGAAAAGCAAGACATAGTTTTTGATGTATCCTCGTTTTTTGCAAATGAATATTGGAATATTCAAATGAAAACAAACACCTTTATCTGGCTGTGAGCCTGACCAAAAAGATCTTTGGGAACATGAAAAGGGGTTTTCGAGGGGCACCAAGACCTTTATTGCCTGCTATGTTACTTGTTGCTACTAACCCAAATGCAGGTCAAGAACATGATGTTGTGGCTCCATCTCAACCATCATCATCCACACCTCCAGTACCATCCACATCATCTCCTCCAGTCCAATCTACACCTACACCTATACCTGCAACCATTCCACACCCACACCTAGTCTAAACTGAACCTGAAACCATTTGACTCACCTTTTGAGGAGCCCACTCCTGTCCACAACCCTCTCACCCCCACAAGAACAGGCTCAAGGACAAATGGCTATGGATGACTTACTTCGAGTAGTTCCTAAATTGATATCAAGAATTGACAGCCTGGAAACAGATCTCAAACAAACCAAGCTGACAATGGGGAATGCTATTGTGAAGTTAGTCAAGAAAGTGAAGAAGTTGGAAGGGATTTTGAAACAGAGACATGTGGTTTTGTCAGATTCTAAAAGAAGAACCTGAAGGATCAAGGGAGGCAAAGTCAGATGAACCTCCTAGATTCTTTATGCAAGGATTGGTTTACTCTACTACAACAAAAGTAAAATGCTTCAGGAGAGGAACAAGTGGAAGACATAAGTCCAAATACTCTTGAAGCAGCCAAAACTCTCTCCAAGGTTGCCTCTTTAAAGCCAAGGTCTATTGACAAGGGAAGGAGATACAAGAGAAGAAAAGAGGCTAAGGGAAAGAAGGTAGTCTCAAGCTTGGATTTTCAAGAAGAAGTTGATACTGGTGCTGAACAAGGTTAATACCTGCTCAAGGAGTAACACTGGCCAATTAAACGTAGTACTGTTAGTGAACAACTTATACTGGCAATGACAAGTTAGTATTTTAGTTGCTAAAAAGGCTACTTCTTTCTTCTGATAAAGGCCAAAGAGAAGGAAAAGCTCCTATGATCATGAAGAAACTCCTAAGAAGTCAAAAGAAACAAATCTACAAAGAGGAAGCTAGCCTTGCTTGAAGGCAATCTGAATTGGTATTTCCTTACGAAAGAAAAAGGCTAAACATATACACTTGGATTCACTCTTAGCTCAAAGAATTACAAGAAGAAGAAGAGTTAAATTAGCAAAAGAAGAAAAAAAAACCCAACGTTCAGTTGAAGCTCAGCAATTACACATGAAGATTAGGATTTGAATAGCGCAAAGATTGAAGCTAATACAAGTTGTCAAAAAGCATGCTAGGAAGTGAATTACAAGGAGAAGATTTTGCAAAGAAAATGGTTGATCTTGTCAATCAAAGGAAGAAATATTTTGCAGAGGAAAGAGCTAAAGCTAAAAGAAATAAGCCCATGACCCAATCACAGCTGAAGACTTATATGATGAATTATTTGAAGAATCAGGGGACATGGAAGTTATCTCAGCTGAAGAATTTAAGTTTTGAAGAAGTCAAGGAAGAATTTGATAAGCTTGTGAAACAGGTTGAATCCTTTGCACCAATAAATTTTGAAGCCACTAAAGCTAGTTTGAAAAGATTTGGTGAAGAGCTTCAGACAAAGACTCCAAAAAGACTAAAAGATGATGAAGCAAAGGATGATGAGCCAACCAAGAAGTCTGGAAAAAGAAGAAAACAGAAAGGGGCAAAAGAAGAGAATGCAACAAATCTTGATAAGGATGACTCTGAAGATTCAGATGAAGTTGTGAGCAAGAAGAGTCTGTCACAGGTACTAAAACTCCAATTAATCCTGTTCCTGTAGCTATGAAAACACCTAGTATAGCCACCTATAAGATCTTCAAGCAAGGAGAAAAAGGAGACAGATCCAAATAGATTAGGGAAGATGGAACTATGTAGTTTACATTAATTTTGGTGCTATGTTGAAGGTTATATCTAGAGATGATCTTACTGAGTTATATAGGATTGTAATGAATAGATATGGGATGGATGGACCAGAGGATGAGCTAGAGAAGGTATTTTGGAAGTATTTAAAGAAATATGTTTTGAAAGAACCCTCTAGTCAGATCTATAAGGAGTGAAAATAGATAGCAAAGGAACATAAGATAGGAGATATTATGAACCCTGTAGAGTACATTGTTTGCACTAGATCAATTGGATATATATATGTTAATTGAAAGAACATATCCATTATCTGCTGAGATGTGCAAAGTCATGCTAGATAAGAAACTACAAGGAGGAAAGCCAGATGAAAATTGTTACAAAATGTTAAAAATGATGGAAAAGTAAGCTGGTATTAGGAAGTAGTGAAATCTGAAGAGTTAGAAGTCTAGGATAGAGATGAGAAGGATAACATTTGGAGTGAGGTGTTAAGCACTAACACATAGCCAAATGGTTTTGGTTAACCATCTTGTTTGGGAGGATCATTGGTTAGATGATTTTGCGTTAAAGCATAAATTCCTGAGACATTGTGCTTTGGATAACTACAAACAAATAACCGTTGTCAAAAAAATTAATCATGCTTCCATGGTTGATACGTCAACCTCCTAGAGGTGGTGCTGAGGAAGAACAACTCGGTTTTCTTTTATCCCGCATGGATGGTCTAATATTGAAAAATGTCACTGACCGTTAGGTCTGGTCGTTAGATGCTACAGGTGAGTTTTTTTGTTAAATCTGTTCGTCAGCTTATTGATGATTCGATTCTTTCAAAAGAGAAAGTCACCACAAGGTGGGTTAAAGTCACGCCCATTAAGATTAATGAGTTTGCTTGGATAGTTCGTTTGGATAAGTTGCCTGTTCGGTTAAATCTTTCCCTTAGAGGTATTGATATTTCGACTATTGTTTGCCCTCTTTGTCATGTCTTTGTCGAATCCGGTTCTCATATCTTTTTTTCCTGTCTAATGGCTCATCATTTATGGAGGAAACTTATGCGTTGGTGGGAGCTCGAGGACATTGATTTAGCCTCTTATGATGATTGGCTTCTATGGCTTAATTCCTCTTGGCTTTCTAAGCGGCTGAAAGATATCTTAGAAGGTGTTTGTTATGTAAAGTGGTGGTTAATTTGGCGCTTCAGGAATAAGTTGCTTTTTGGTACTACGAATCCGCGTAGAGAGCTTCTTTTTGATGACTTGTTTCAATATTCTTTTAATTAGTGGTTTAATCACTGTAATTCTAAACTAAATTGGGTTACTTAGATGAAAAATCCTTATACCATTTGCTTGTAATTCGTTTCTAGCAACTTGCTAGTTTCAAATAAATCCGCCGTTAATTTTTTTTTTGGTAAAAGATAACACAAGGGAAGGATTCTTACGAAGTACTTATTTACTTTAAATCATGGAAAGGTAAAAAAACTACTAACGATCTCGTAATATCTAAAAAGGTCAAATGACACAAAAAGCACTCAAGTTAAGGTTTGTTTTCAATTAAGGTACTCTACTTTTTTTCTTCTATATAAAGGAGACCAACTTTTTTTTAGCCGATTTATGTTTTTTTGTCACTTCCCGTTAAAAAACTAACGATTAATTTAATCATTTCCCTAAATAAATATTATATATGAAATTTAAAGGGATTTTTTTGACATTTATTCACTAAATCAAACGGGTATTAATCTCTTTTTGTCCACAAAATCCCAAAAAACCAATTAAGATATATCCAAAAACGGAAATATATTTGGATTTTGAGGATAAAAAACTAGAAATCCTCGGTCAAAAGTTTTCCCCTCTTTGATTCAATGTCTTGGGCTTTATGAACCTGTATTCACACACACAGCAAACATCAGTCAAAAGTCCGCTCTATGTTTGTTTTTCAGTTTTTGTTTATTTTATGATTGGCAAACACTCAATGTTCATGGCTGCGTCATTGTGAGTTTGAGGGGAGATGTTAGCTAATTAAGGCCTGTTGGCCCGACCTACTTGTTTAGGCCCGTTTAATTTTAAGGTTTCATCTTTGTTTTGTCTTATAAATACTGTTGTATTCTCCTTAGTTTATAATCAATTTCAATAATATTTTACATTGTATCTTTAGTTTATACACAAACAATGTCACTCTTTGATACATATCGGTAGTAATAGATATATCGTTATAAAACAAGATATAAAAAGCATGTTACCGGATTTGAAACCCATTTGATTTTGTGGACAAAAGGGGATTAATACCCGTTTGATTTAGTGAATAAATGTAAAAAAACCCCTTAAATTTCATATATAATATTCATTTAGGGAAATGATTAAATTAACCATTAGTTTTTTAACGGGAAGTGATAAAAAAACCTAAATCGGCTAAAAAAAAGTTGGCTTCCTGTATGTGCAAGAAAAAAATAGAGTACATTGGTTAGAAAGAGACCTTAAGTAGTCGAGTACCTTTTTGTGTTATTTGCTTTGTCAAAAATATAATTAAATTCAAAATTATCCATGCAGTTCAGTCAATATTACAGGTTAACTCCTACGATTTCAAAACTGCAGCCACAAACTTTCTGGATTACTTTCTTACGCAATTATTGCCCCCATAACGGCTGCGTCTGCACTTTTTAAGTTTCATTCTTCTCATGCCAAATATGATAATTGCACACCGGAATTTCTCACACAGACTCGCATACCCAAACTTGTAAGAACTGCGACAGTGCGCCTACATATTGGCCAGGCTACAAAGATGGTTTTTTTTTCTTTCAATATACTCTTTTAGGATATTCCACACAACTGTTATAAAGGACAATTGAAACACGGCCATTTGGTTGCGAAGCTTGTTTGTATTTTTCGTGTCTTTAATTTGCCTTTTTTGGTAAACAAAAATATTTATGTTTTTCACTTTTATAAATTGTTAAAGTGGTGAATTGAAAGAGACGTTAAAATATCTACTCTACTCTGTAGAGATTGATAAGAATAGATTACTCAATTATTAAATAACATGGCCAATTGACATCTACATGCATATCGACGTGCATGCGCATAATTTAACCTTTTCTATCACCCTTCTGCACCTATATAAACCCTCGAAACCCCTTATTCCATATTCACTCTTCACCTACTCACAAGAAGCTAATTTTAAGTTGCTCACTTAAAGATGGCTTCAAAGAGCAATGCTTCACTAGCTTTCTTTCTAGCTCTCAATCTTCTCTTTTTTGCCACAGTTAGTGGTGGTTGTACGTGTGAAACTCCTAAGACCCCCAAGCCAAAACCCACACCAACAACACCAACACCGAAACCAACACCAACACCGAAGCCAACACCAACAACACCAACACCAAAACCAACACCAACACCGAAACCAACACCAACACCGAAACCAACACCAACAACACCACACGCGATAACCAACAACCCGCAAAAACCAAACTAAATAAACCAGATTCGCCGCCCACGATAACCGAACCTCTACTTGCCCCTAAAGACATCTAGAAAACTAGGGGTGGTGTTGCAAATTTGCTCGTCGGTTTGGTTGAGTCGTATTTTGGTTCTCCACGAATGTTAAGCCATGTTGCACCCTTATCCAAGGCCTTGCTGACATTGAGGCCGCAATTGCCTATGCCACTGCATTAAAGGCTAATGCTTTTGGATCAACTTAACGTGCCCGTCTCTCTGAGCTTGCTCTTAATGTCCTGGACGCAAGAAAAGTCCCAAGTGGTTTCAAGTGCGCCTAAGTTAATCAAGATATGTGGTTTCTCTTGATTTTGTTTAATTTATGGAATTTTGAATCTTCATACATACGTAAGCAAAGAGCTTTATATGTTAAGGAACTGGTTGACTACATTTCCTTTTTTTGTCCTTTCTATTACTGTTATCATGATTAGATTGAAAGGAATCATGTTCTGTATTTGTACATAGTTTAGGAAAATAAAAGGGCCATTTTGTATTGAAATATTCAAAAATTAATAGTAGTTTAAGAAAATTATAACTGAGAACGGGCCAACTACATTATTTGGCATTCAGCACAAACCAAAGAGATGCATGCCAAAAGAAACTCTATTCTAACTGTGAATTTAATTATTTTCTAAGTTAAGTACTTCGTAAATGGTAAAATGCCAAGTAACGAAAGAGTAGAGCAACGTAATATGCCAAATAGTAAATTTGATATTTTCTCAACTGGATTAGTTTTTGCAACGTAACTGTAATAACATGGATTTTATTATAGTAATATACAAAAGTTAAGACATAAAACGAGGAAAGGTCAGGCCTTTGGGCCTGGGCGATATCATCACATTAGGGTCCCGGCCCAACTAAATAAATAATAAACATTAGAAAATTATAACAGAACGGCCAACTACATTATTTGCTTTCTACTGTGAATTTATTATTTTCTAAGTAAGTACTTCGTAAATGGTAAAATGCATGAAACGAAAGAGTAGAGCAACGTAATACACAAATAGTAATTTGATTATTTTCTCTATAGCTGGTAAATAATACCCATGAGTCAACATTTGGGTCAATTTGACTCTTTTATAAGTATGATGGGACAATTGGAACTCCCTGCATTTATTGTCAGCTTAAAAAGGAGCTTGATGAACTATTAAATATGATGGAACTAAATAAACATGGGTATAATGGTCGGGTACTTTTTTATAGATGGGTCTTGTTGGGTATAACATCTTTCACCCGTTTTTAACGTTTTTATAAGATTTCGATCGTTTTCGATCGTTTCCGACCGATTTCGTCCGTTTTTGACCGATTTCGCCCGTTTTAATCCGATTTCGCCCTTTTTAGACCGATTTCAACCAATTTCGACCATTTTCGACCGATTTTGACCGATGAAGACAATCCGATCTCTTGTGTAAATTTAAAATATGTTGTTCATGCTTTTGGTTACAGTGTCGCATGTAAAATTAAAACATCTCGAAATAAATATTATTTCATTTAGATTTAAATTCTTTTTATGTGGTGTTTGTGTTTTCACGAATCGTTGTTGCTACATAGTTGACTTTACTAATATGGAAAAAATATCAATGCTATTAATGTATTAATATTTCGGAGTTGATAAGGAAATACAGGGTGTATGCAACTTTAATTTTATGAATCAAATCCATCTCAAATTAATAATAAAAGAGATTTGTCGCTTCTATTGCCGCTAGAATTAATATTATTTGCAAAATTTTAATTTTTAAACGGTTAATATTATTATGTTAGGCGAAAAACCTTTTTTACGAGTCACGCAGACCCATGCATTGCACACTAGTTATGTCTAGTTGTTGATTGCATAATGTTTCTGTGAAATGTTGATGTGTAAGTATGAGGGTGCATCTAATTGAAACGGGCCGCGTAATGTTTAGCTAAATAGTTATAATTTAACAATTTTCTTTTATTTTAATGCCCTTTAATAATTATAGCACATTATCATACGTGTCGTAGTGACCACAAACAACTGCAAACTATACCATTTCTTATACAAAATTAGAACACTAAAGATATATGAGGCAACGTTGTTAAATGATTTTTTTTGTTCTTAAACATTCAAAGACTTGGTCATAAGGCCAAAAAAGATGGGTAAAGGAGTTGTGTATGAAACATCATGTTAATTGTGTATCTCTTCAATAAACTAAAATGGATAGCATGGAGATCGGTTACTATTAAGAACGTTTGTGAGTAATTCTTCTTTTGATTATGCCTTATTTCATCTTTTTAGGTAACTCAGGTTTTTTATGTGTTTTAGGACCTACTTTGTTTGTCAAAGATAACTTACCTTTGTCTGTAATTTCTTGGTTGTAATGTGTACTTGGTTCCTTCGACTCCAAACTCCTTATCCTTTCTTTAGGAAAAAGGTTTTCCCGGTAAAAATATATACAAAAAAAAAAAAAAACGTTTAAGTACAAAAGGTGTAGGTGAAATTCTACAACCCAGCCCGTTACATAGGCAAACAAGAAACGCACCAAGGTACAAAAAACCAAAACACAACATAAGAATGACTACACCCAATCTTATGAATATCCACTATCAATTTAAATGAAACCATAACAAGGACAAACCTATATTCTAACTCGACCTTTAAGCAGAATATCAAATTGATCCATTCCCGCATATTACTTACAAAACTAAAACTTCATCCACTTCATCATCGGACTCAAAAACTTTATTCCACGTAGATCGTGTATGCTCGTTAGCCGTACCCTTTATTTAATACCTCAAAAGAGATAGAGGTAGAAAGGCAGAATTAGTACCCACTTATCCCTTACTACCCAAATTAGCCCCACTCTTGTTAGTACCCTTTTTTTGCCAATAAAAATTAGGTTTTGGCTTATTAAGCCGAATTCCATCAATATGTCTCGACCTCGACTGCTGATCAACCTTTGTACCTTTATTTTTCTTTCGTGTAACTTCTGTAAACCCATCACTACTCGTAACCGTAGTAGTATAAGTACCAACCTTAGATGGATCATTAATAACAGTCTCTTTAACATGCTTAGGACATTGAAGAAGATCATGTCCAAAAATTTTACAATCATCACAATGAGGTGGTTTCCACTTGTATTCCACTCTGATAACTTCCTTAATATACCCATCACCCTCCATTTGGAATGGCCATAGTTACTTTCGATTTTAATTCAGACTCCGAACTCACTTCGATAAGGGCACGGGCAAAACTGATGCGACTTCATGATTCCACACACATAGAACTAGTAGATGCATCCAATAATAAAGGTTTACCAATTTGTGTAGCAATCAGACTTAACCCATCCTCCGAGTACACAAGGATTGGCACACCATGTAATTTAACCCACACCGGAACACTTGTAACTTCACCTTTCTTTAAAGACAAGCTGGAAGACCATTTAGTAAGAATAATGGGCGACTTACGAATCATCCACGGACCTCTTTGCAATACTTGCTCTAAACCTTCTTCAGAAGCAAATTTAAGCATGAAAACCCCATCATCATTTCTCATGACCTTTTGCAACCCGAACTCCTCCCAAGTATTATTAACATAATTTCGGACGACTCAGAACGCTAGGCTTTTCTACCAAAAACGGAAAAAATTAAAACCAACCAAATGAATTACCATACCTATTTTTAAACGCTCTCCATCCGCAGGCTAGGATCACCGTAATCAGAATTTTTAACACTCTATTTCCTCATTAACAAAGGATCTGAAATTGACCTTCTTATTCACTTGTTTAGAATTAAGAATGCTAGCAAGACACCGGCTTTGAATGAGGAATATTTTTCAGGGCTTGTTGCAGCAACCATTAGACTAGAAGTCAGCCTTATTAGAACAAGTATTATCCATGTGAATGCCTGATGCAGCAGTAAGTAGGCCGTGGAATCCCAATGTTGTCAGCCTCATAGAACATCATTATCAATGTTATAGGTTAACATTCACATCCCGCCTCAAACCATGTTGTTACACATAAATTTAAATTAGATTGTCAGGAATAAATGGACGGTAAAACAACAAACTCATAAATATATACGTAAGCATGAACTACACATCTTTTTTAACTCATATGTAACTACATGCGCGCAACGTATCATCAATATGGATGTAAATTTAAATAACAATTATTTTTCGATCACGAGTGAGACAAGAATGAAATGGAATGGATCGGATCAAATTCATGAGGATGGACGACTTGATGATAGCTCACAAGAATACAAGATGGAAAAACAAGAACATGCTTGAACCGTTGCGGTCGTTTACTGTGAATTAAATGAAAATTGTGTACGTAGCTAGAATAAAGACAACATAAACTTGACTTGAGAAGCGTTTTGATCTTACCCATCACACTCAAACTCAGTCAACTTGTTACATTTGTAAAGATGCACCGACATCGATTTTGTTGTTATTATTAACCAGTAATTCACTATCAGGAATGAAGACAATCGATCACTTGTGAAAATTTAAAATATGTTGTTCCTGCTTTTGGTTACGTGTCGCATGTAAAATTAAAACTTCTCGAAATATATTATTTAATTTAATTTAATTTCTTTTTATGCGGTGTTTTTGTGTTCACGGATCTTTGTTGCTAAATAGTTGACTTTACTAATATGGGAAAAAAAATGAATGCTATTAATGTGTTAATATTTAGGAGCTAATAAGGAAATACAGTGTGTATGCAACTTTAATTTTATAATTCAACTCCATCTCAAATTTATAATAAAAGATTTATCGCTTCTATTGCCGCTAGAATTAATATTATTGGCAAAAAAAATTATGAAATAGAGGGTTAATAAGATGGAATGGATAAAATTTAAAAGTATGGAATTAATATAAATTTTATGAAAAATGATTTATATGTTTAAAACTTACACTTAAAATTAGACATATAATTGATGTATTTGAAAATCTTTTATATAGTAAAGGAAAACGTCAAGTAGGGTATTCGTATTTCAAAAAATTCAAATCATTCCTTATTAGGAAATTATTATATTATTTTCATTATATTTTTTAAATATTTTTAATTGAAAAAGTCAAAATATTTCCAAAATTAGCTAAAAAATTCACTATGCGTTTTGATATAATGAAAGAATGAAAATTAAACATAAAAGTATAAGTGTCAAAAACATAAAGAAAAAAAACTTAGAAAATGTGAGAGTAACTTTATAAAGATTAGTGTCTAATGTGAAGAAAGAAAACTTTTCTTACTATTTTGTAAATAACAAATTAATGAATAACAGATAATGTTGTGATGTGAGTTCCATTCCTTATTTGATTCTAAATACTATTGCATACAAATAATTATAATAACCATTATCTTTGTCGACACCCACAAAAAAAACCATGACGACATTCAAAGAAAAGATCAATAAAAACTACAATCATGTATATGTTCTTCAATGAACGAATATAATTTATATTAGTTATCTTCTTATTGATTAATGGACTGATTTAGGTATGATTTCTTTTATAATACTTACAAAGAGGATACTAATTAAATTCAATGCTTCTATAACAAACTAAATTAGTGAATG
>BQNB010124703.1:4476-17061 GCA_026074375.1 Tanacetum coccineum
ATTGTAATAGGGACAAATCAGTACACATGTACTAACCTATTAGATCTAAGATAAGTGCTCAACACCCAAGAGGTGTGACCCTACCTAAGTAGTATAAATAGAACTCTTGTAAAGGAGTAGATGTTAATTTTGTGCATTTAAAGTCGTATCTTTCACAAACACACATCTACTCCTCCAAATCTACTAAGTCCCTGAGCAAGCTCACTTGGTTAGCATAGTAGTTAACTTTGTATAACACTTTAGGTTTATGCAAAGTTATTAATGAGGAGATCATACACACACACATTGTCATTCAATCCCTATTATAGTTCCGCATACAATGGGGTATAATTCTTAATAAAAAGAGTTAAATGTTGAAAAGTTAGTTTTGTGTCTTACTTACTGTTTATTATTTGTTTACAAAACCTTTTTAAGTTATTTACTTTACTTACTAGCCATGAGTTAGTGTATCATAACTTCGTAGTTATTGTTCACTAACTAAGAGGGAACAACACTCCCCTTTCGAGTTTTCCACAGATGAGAAGATTACAACACAAGAAGGTGTTAGACTTAGAGGATAGAAAATGAGAAAATAAAAGAGAGAAATAATGGAAAGAAGTGAGGTATACAAGATCCAAGAGGGGTATTTATTGGCCAAAAACCCAAAATGGTAAAAACCAATTCGAGCCCGATGCACTACCCACGCGGCAGAAGCCCGATCTTGGTTTTTTGGGTTTTTGGCGTTTTAAATACCCGTTCTTGCTAAACCCCAATTTTACTTCACCCATTTGACATTTTCATCATTCTTACACTCAAATTCAACCAGCTCAAATTACCATTTGATAAAAACGTTTGTTAAGTGTTTAAAGAAGTTTTGGGGGCGTTTGTCCAATTTCAAAGAGAAAGGAAAAAACCATTAGACAAAGGGTATGTTTGGATATTCCCCATGTGATGGATAAAAGATTTTTCCTCCCATGATTTAAATTTTAAAATTTAAACTAAAGTGTTAAGGGTGAGTTTTCATTGTGTGAAAGAGAACACATTTGAATTTCAAATTCAAATGTTGTGAGAGGGTTGTTTATATACTAGGATAGATTAGAAACTAACCATGGTTAAGTGAGTGATTTGACATGGTTAAAAGAAAAAGAATATTCCAAAGAAATATACCAAACCTTAGGGAGAAAGGGTGGATGTGGTGAGAGGGAAAGTTTGAATTTCAAATTCAATTATAAAGAGTTGGATATGAGTTGGAAGTGATGTGATGGTTTGAAGCCTATTAATCAAATTCAAATTTCAATTTGAAATTTAAATGTTAAGAAAGGATGTGAATTGGCAAAGTGTGTAGGAGAAGTTTGGTAAGTGTGTGTGTGTGTATGTTATTTGAATTTCAAACTTTAGGAGTGTGTGAGTCAAGTGTATAGAGGAAGCTTTGGGTGTGTGTGTGTGTGTGATTTGAAATTCAAATATGAGAGAGAGAGAGAGAGATAGAGAGAGAGAGAGATAGAGAGAGAGTGAGTGAGTGAGTAAGAGAATGAGTAGAGAATGTGTGGGTAAGAATATTATGATTGGACACTTAGGAGCCTATGTTTGGAATGTGGGAGACAACAAGTACATGATAGTACATTGCGTAAGGGAATGTGAGTTGTCACATGTGGATTTAAGCTTTGGAAGGTTTATGCGGTGAAGGCTTAAGGCTGAAGGTTCATGTGTGGGTTGTAATGAAGAGGATAATCAAAATAGTTATTATGTAGGTGAAAAATATTGCCATTTAATAGAGAAAAGAATTATGCAATAACGATTATGGAATGATTTTTGGAAAGTGAAAATAATGTTTGTTGGAATGTTGAGATTGTGTAGGAAAGTGTGTATAACCATTTGTTTTAGGATGAAGGGTTTAACAAATGATTAAAGGAATGTTTATTCGAGAGTGGTGTGTAAAAGGTGTGAGAGCTTGTAAAGCATTCAATGTTGGGAAGTGATAAAAATCAAAGTATAATAAACTTCTAATTAACACAAACTCAAATAGTCATTAAGACTTAATCTATGATTAACAACAATGGACATTATCACTAATCATCGTGATGCAAACAAGCTAAGTGATTTGTATCTCAAGTAAAGCGCATCCCGTAAAGGGAAATGATGCATTTACGCAAAGTAACCTTTGACTTAGTTTGACCAATAAGGGAGTAAAACCCGTTACGTGATTAGAGACAACGTAAATTTAGATTAAGGTCAAATGAATACTTTCGTTTGATGGTATGTTGAAAGTATGATTTTACTAGGTTTAGAAAAGAGTTTTATCCTTGGCTAGAGACTTTTGATAAGGAAAACGAGTTGCCGTGTTGTTAAAAAACAGGAGGACTTGTTTTTGCTCCTCTCTAAATCTGAACTTCGTTTTGAGTGTTTCCAATTGCTCAAGTATCATGTACATACTTTATATAAAGATCCACATGTGGCGGTTTTTGGCTATCGTTTGTGATTTTAAGTGTTGTGAACGTTTATTTTTCATCGTTAAAACATAAATGAAATCTTAGTCAATGTTACCACTATTGTAAACCATAGGATAAAACACTAACATATACTCAACCACATTCACCACATCTTTCTATAAGAAGTCTTCATCTTCTTCATTTTATCATCTTCAACATCAACCCACTCATCGCATTCTCTTAAACTTCTTTCACAAACCCCTCCAAGAAACCTAGAATAACCATCAAATCCATATGGAAGAAACAACTCAGAACAACTAAGATCACAAGTCATGATCTTGATCAAAATAACCAAATCAACCACCACTACTATTCAGGTGTGACTCTATTACCTAATTGGTAATAGTTCCATTACAAGATCACAACTGACACGATTACTATTTTTAGTGAGAGAAAGAGATGAGAGCTTTGTGAGTTTAGAAGAGAAACAGATTTTAAGGTTATGACCAAGTCTCGTCATAAGCCCATGTTATAAAGCATCACCAGCAACATCCATTAGCTTGGCATAATGCACCTTTGAACTCTCTCCAACTTGACATTTAGCACCAAGAACTTTCATAAGCTTAATACTGAAAATAGAAGAATTATAAAATTAGTCATTCAAACATAATTCTAGAATAAGATTATCATTTTAACAGTTTTAACTTTTAACTAAATTGTCACTAAAAGCTCAAAAAAATAATTAACTGGTAAAGCTAAAAAAAATTTAAAATTTTAACACGTAGTATCTAAAAATCAAGTGATTACTCAAAGATAAACTTATGGGCCAAAACATAATGAAACCACAAGGGGAAGTCGTTATTTTTAAAGGTGGTACTCCACAGGTCTACTAATGTGTGCATTCATTATTTTTCGACATACTGGTCCATTACTATATCCTCCCATACCAAACCTCCTTCCGAGGAATATGCGGTTTCAAACACAAGTGATTCTGTTTTAAAGCCTTGAAAAGAAAAATCGCTACCCTGGTTATCTTGTTTGTACAGACTTATGCTTTGACTTGCTTAGAAATGTGGTATTTTGTACCTTTATTTGAACTTATTCGAATTGGCTACCTATAATAGTCTTGATAAGACGATAAGCATTTTTCGGAGAGATGACCAACATTGCAACAAATGCCAATTATGTTACGCTTTTGAAAAATACACGTGGGTACATATCTATCATGTCATCTTCGCCATGGAGACAAAAGTTGTAGTGTGGTAGTGTTAACTTGTCAAAGATAAAGGTGTATGACTTGTATTGTGGTATTATACCAGGTAGTTCTCTTCAGCTGTTTTTTTTTTTTTGCAGTTTTTGCATGCGGTTGGAGTCTACAATTGAGATTTATAAAACCAGACGGGTTGTAATGACGTAAAGTACCTGTTTGACTATCGTGTTATTTTGGTTCAATGTAGCACTTGGGTGTTAGTACTACTTACATTAACTGATACGAACCTCTACTTTTTAGCAATTTGTTCAGGTGTTACTTCACCTTTTAGACATGTAGCCTGCAGGTAGGGGATTTCCTTGTAATCTTAACCAACTATTATAGCACTTATCAAACGAGACGGGCTTGATCAGTTGCGAGATTCTGGAATGATAGTTACCAAGCTATGAGCAATACTTGTTTCTCGAGACAAAGATGACAGGTTAAACTCCATGCAGAGATGAACATTTTGAAGGAAAAAACATTTGTGTTTTGTAAATTAACAGGTTGTCACGACTATTCCACCTAAAGCAATTACACGTTACAGCAAGGTGACATAAGAGCATCTTTCCGCTTATTCTGTTTTAGATAACTGAACAATAGCCCACTCACCATTTTTTGAATATGTGCAAGTAGGGAATTATTCTGCTGGGGAGTTTCAGTGACAAATACTGTGTGTTGTCCGTTTTGTGAAGGCTTTCGGAGCTTACGTCCATTCGCGCTCTGCACTTAAAATATGAATCTGAGTTGCTCTTATTCTGGTGATAGGGATGAACCCGAGTACTATTTGATGGAATCACATATTCCATTCTCTCATGGTGCATGAAGTTTGCCATGGGAATCATATTTTCTCCCATTTTGGACTTTTTCATGTACCGGTGATTCTACCCCGCACAGAAGATCTTGTATTCTGAGATCTCACCGCATCCCCCACCAGTGCTTACAAACTCATCATCAGAACCATTAAACGGACCAGGATCCAACAAAGAAACACTTTTTCCAAAATTTGGCTGAGTAGTAGACTGAGGTCTAGTTGATGTACGAAAATCATCGCCCACTAGTGGCTGTTCAAGATCATAAAATCAGAAGCAGCAGCAGATCAATGAATGTACCAATCTATTGTCACCCATTCCAACGATATAATTTTCCTCCATTCAAACCTCTGTTGTTTGACAACGTCTTTGCCGCAGTAGCACATGTCATGTCCCAACTGGTGCAACAGGAAGGTCTGCACTAGCAAGTGATATGGGAAGATTGAGCTATAAAAGGCTCTGTCAACCAGTAATAACCACAGAAAAACACATAAGGTCGCGCAGTATGAAATTCCTATATACGAATCTGCATACTAAATGTTAAAAGTCCTAACGCCTAAAACAAACCTTTTGCTGACTCATCACAGTAAACATGAATACTTTCGGCAGATTTCTCAAAGAGACCATATGGACGAATGACACATACGAGCAGCAAGCCCAAGACTCTTTAAAGGTGGTTCTCCAAAGGTATATCGGGATGTGTGCATTTATTATATTTTGACATACCGGTCCATTACTCCATCCGATCAAATACCAAACCTTCTTTATACAAAATTGGGTTTTTAAACCCTAGTACTTCCGTTTTAGAAAAGAAAAATTGCAACCCTATTGAATTCGTTTGTGCAGACTTAAAAACCAAACAACCCATATAAGTAAGAATTTGGCCAAAATTGCAAGAAGTGAAAACCGCAGTCATATTTCTGACAAGACCAATTTTGTCTTGCAAAAAGCAATAAGCTAACTTTTTGAACGGGTCACTACTCACTTGCCCAGATTATATAAAAAAAAGAGTAAAATGCAAAAATTATCCCTGTGGTTTATTGATTTTGGCACTAATCATCCCCAACCTTCAATAGGATCGGCGAGGGATGTTTAATGCCAACTTCAATAAACCACAAGGATGATTTTAGGAGTTTACTTTAAAAAAATTGCAATGCAATTTTATTAGATAAGAAAAATGCTTCACAAAGATCATGTCGGGAAGATGTTAGATGGTGTAGAAGGAAGTTTCGTTGGTCAATTCGTTAAAGAGATTGGTGATGGATTAAACACGTCTTCTGGTTAGACAAATGGGTGGGTGATGTGCCCCTGTGTGAGGAATTCCCTAGGTTGTATCATTTACATAGAAACAAAGAGGCGAAGGTCGGTAATCGGGGTAGTCGTAGCAAACAGCTAATACCATGACATTAGATGATGAAAACCCAAGCCAAAAACTGGAAATATATTAAAGTAACAACTAACGAACTACATGTAACTATTGGAAGATAGAAAACCCCGGAAGGCTAATTGATGTCCTTGATTATCTTCATAAAACATACAGTATATATAGGATACAAGAGATAGGCTTGAGCCAAGATAAAGATAAAGCCTACAGCTAATTTACAACAAAGCATGACAAGGATAATATAATCATCCTAAATATAAGAGTCAACTATGACTCACTAATATTATCAACTAATTTAATATATTCATCTAATACTCCCCCGCAGTTGGAGCGGAGGTCTTCGATCCGACTGGAGTTAAACTTGCAAACGGAGAGAAATCCTGAGAAGAAACTTGATAGAGGTTCAGATTGATTTTTTTTAATAACAATTTTTTTTTTGTGGAGAGAATAGAAGCGGTTTTTTTTTTAAATGATAGAAGCGGCTCATGACGGCCGACGGTTAGGTGATAGAGAGATTTTTTTTTTTTGAAATTTAGTTGCGGCTCATGGTGGCCGACAACTAGGGTTTTGATAATAGAGATGGAGAGAGATTTGATTCTTTTTGGAGAGGATAGAAGCGGCTCATGACGGCCGATAGGTTTTGAGAATGAAGATAGAGAGATTTGATTCTTTTGGAGAGGATGTTCGTTTGTTTATGGTCACAAACGGTGGAGGAGAGATTTGACGGGGTGGTAGAGCAGCGGCAGCGGCGGCTTGATGATTGAGTAGGTCTCAAGATCGTACCAATGGCTCTGATACCATATTGGAAGATAGAAAACCCCGGAAGGCTAATTGATGTCCTTGATTATCTTCATAAAACATACAGTATATATAGGATACAAGAGATAGGCTTGAGCCAAGATAAAGCTAAGCCTACAGCTAATTTACAACAAAGCATGACAAGGATAATATAATCATACTAAATATAAAAGTCAACTATGACTCACTAATATTATCAACTAATTAAATATATTCATCTAATAGTAACTATGTAAGACAGTCAATCATCTGAATTATGTGAGGTGGCCGGGGATCTTTTCTGGCCTCAATTTATGCATCCAGCCAGGCTCTACCACAACACCATCACCAAGATAGTCAGCCCCAATTATCCTATAGCCAAAAACTAATCTTTTGCGAAATCATCCCCATGTATCCTATAACAGGGTTGCTCTACAAAGATGAGAACGCATTTCTAAAAACAATTTATTGAACTATCACATTGAACATTAACTTTTGGTAAAGACTAGAGATTTCTCAAAGAGACCACAAGGATGAATGAAGGATAGAAACACGGAGTCAAAGACTCTTTAATGGTGGTTCTCCACAGGTATACTATATTACTATATCAGGATGTGTTCATTCATTTTATTTGGACATACTTCTGATCCATTACTCCATCCTCCCATACCAGACCTCCTTCGGAGGAATATGGGGTTTCGAACCCAATTGATTCTGTTTTAATGCCTCGAGAAGAAAAATTGCAGCCCTATTGAACTTGTTTGTATAGATTTATGCTTTGACTTGCTTAGAACGGTGGTCTTTTCTCTTTTGTACCTTCATTTGAATTTATTCGAAATACAAAAGATGTTTAGATAATCCTTTTAAAATGACACTGTTTAACATTACTTTACTTCTATCGTAACACACTTTGTGTTATATCATAACGACACATGACGTCATTTAAGTTATTGTAAACACCAAGAGTCCAAGACTTGATCGACACATAGTTAATGATGATCATTTGGTGAATATAAAACACATACACGTAATACTCAAAACTCAACCAATCGATCACTAACTACGTATGATTCTTACTGCTAATTTAATGCAAAAGAATCTCTAATGAGAGTTACCTTGAACAAAATCATAATTAGTAGACAATTTTACCAATTGGACTTGTTTATCCCTTCCCATCACCACTGCCGCCTCTTGACAAAGTTATTTTGCCCACGTAGTTTAGGGTATACTTACCTTACTATTAATGTGTGAATACAGAATGTATCCTTGGTTATATGCGAAACAAATTACCCTTATATTTCGGTGAGATAAACTACCCACGACCAAATATCTATCATCCGCACTATACTTAAATTCATATTTCCAAAATAATACCGCCGACTTTCTTGTTTTGACATTTACAACCTTTCAAGTTTACTAGAAATTCAAGATCACGTTTCTAATTACAAATTTAAATCTTCGGGTTATTACAAAGATCACAACTTTCAAGTTTCAACTGTATAAGAGTAAACTTGGTGATTGATCGCAAATATTCACAAAGGTTCAGAGAGAAAGGTAGCAAATAATTTATACCATGACGCTACTACAATGAACAAAAAGAAATTAGGAACCAAAAGAAAGTAGGTACTATTAGAAGGTGAATTCCCCCATGTCGTTGTATTCATCACTAGCCATCTTTATATATAGATGAGTCATAAGACTATACAAGGAAAACAACAATCACAATTAATGATAATTGCTAATGACAGCTAATACTCCCCTGCAGTTTGAGCGGGAGGCTTCTCGACGGACAAACTGGAACATAAGTTGAAAAGCGCTTTTTCTTTTATCATCTTCTTTGTTATTTGTTGAGACAGAAGAATAATTGTATTCGTCGGCATAATTGTTTTGCTGCTTGCGACATCCTCCTTTGCGTGGCTTGCTTTGCCTTTAGTAGGTGTGCAAATTTTTGACCAACTATTTTTGAAAAATACAATGATCTTCGGTGGTTTCTTCATCTTCTTTGTTGTTTGTTTGAACGAAAGCATAATTGTATTTTGAGGCATAGTGGTTTATTGCTTGCGGCTTCCTCCTTTGCGTGACGTTTATTTTTACGCCATGGCTTGCTTTGCCTTTAGATAGGAGCGACAAATTAATAACCAACTATTTTCAAAAACTACAAGGATCCCCGCTGTTAAAACAAAGATTAAAAGACAAAGTTTGATGATTGATGGCTATATCAACATAATACGAGAGATTCCCATCTATCTCGCTGATGGGATGCACTTCAGTAATAAGCTTAACCAAAGAGAAGCATGCACACATATTGAGATAAGAACGACACACCATCACACAACACACACATAAAGCTCATACGAGCTGATTATTTAGAGACAAAAAGCGAAAAATAAAATAAATGTGTTTGGGATCCCTCCGAATCATCGGCGAGTTGCCGATGACCGGAGGACAACTATATTGTAATGAGGTGGAAAAAAATTGGTGTTTTAAGGATCTTTCTAGCTCGATACTATATTAGAAGGTGAATTCCCCCATGTCGTTGTATTCATCACTAGCCATCTTTATATATAGATGAGTCCTAAGACTATACAAGGAAAACAACAATCACAATTAATGATATTTGCTAATGACAGCTAATAGGTACCAGATGATGAGAACCCAAGCCGAAAATCGGAAATATCTTAAGAGTAACAAACTATATGAACATTGACGCATGCATAATGTAAGACAGTCCATCATCTGAATTATGTGAGGTGGCCGGGGATCTTTTCTGGCCTCAATTTCCGCATCCAGCCAGGCTCTACCACAACACCATCACCAAGATACTCTGTCCCAATAATCTGATATTTTTTGCTTGTGTCGATAAACATATCACTTTTACGAACATGGTCCATCACTCCGATCCCGAGCTTCGTTGGCCTACCTTGAATGTACGACCCAGCATAAGGAAAAGTCGTGTGCCTGAATTTCGATGAGTAAACAATCGGTTTATTGGTTCCCTCGACAAACTCTAAACAGCTAGCTTCGACTCCAAGTTTACCGGTTTCTTTAAGAACCGGAAAGTAGAGCATCCAAAGGTGACCGTCGAAGTTGCTTATGCGAAGGGTGAAATGCTCCCAATGGCCGACGTGTTCGCCTACCATCTTATTCATCATCTCGATGTTGAAGTTGAAGAGCTTGAGGGTAGACGTATCGGGGCCCTTAAACGGGAAAAAAAGCCACATATCAAAGTCAGTAAAAGTACCACCTACAGCGGGTTTAACATGAACATAAACCTCTGCAGTTTCGAGGCAGCCTTGTCTGACAAAAGTATCTTGGTCGGCACGGTTTTTCAGAAACCACGGGACTGAGGAGGGTAGGTAAACCTCATCGGGGTGGAAGTAAACTCTTGGGCCGTAGTGATGGATTAACGCCTTTACTTGGTCCAAATTTGGCATTGTTGCTTGAAAGTTTGAATTAATCAAGCAACCAAAATTGAAAACATGACTAGGTTTTATATCCTTAACAAAAAGAAAAAACGGCCCGATGGGAACGGCATTACGCTGTATTGTAAAAGGGGAATTGGGGTGAAAAGGACGTTGAGCGTCTAAAGTAAGATCCTCTCGAACACACCTAACTAGTTTAAGATCAGGCACAACTGCATCCGTAATATTACTACGAGTGGTGACTACATATCCTAGAGCACGATAACCCATGGGAGGGACGGGTTCCCAAATGAGGAGGTTGTGCTGAAGGAATATCTTGATAAGCTTGTAACGTAGAGGTAACTTTAAAGGAGTGTTGTCACCTCGGGGTCGAGCAACAAGAATATACGCACCTGTATGTTGTTTACGGGTGTTCTGATTGTAGTGACCAAGGGCGAAGAAGCCATCGGGTATCGAAACGGGTTTATAAAAAGTAACAGGCTCGGTGCTATTATATGTAACAGACATGTAGTATGAGATTTGATTTTCAGGTGTGAAAGAACATACAGGTTCCAAATCTGTCACCATAGCCAACTCTAATTCTCCATTAACCCTTATTATTCCCAGTTCACCTGTCATAACAACAATTACCTCCTCAATATTTGGAATTGCAAATCAACTTCAATACTATATACTTAAACTAAACCTAATTAAGTAATTATATAATTAGTACCTTTAGGCCATTGAAGAGGAATAATAGGTGATGGAAAAGGTTTTTGATTTTCCAATTCTTCATCACTGCAAAAATAAGACTTCAAATAATCAAACATCCTTTCTTTCGATTCAACAACAAAACCTTTTCTCCGATCCCTGCTCCTCACGCCTATGCTTTTTTACGAAAACTTAAATTATTTTTATTTAACTACAGTAACTTCTATTGTAATTGTAAGTATATATATATATATATATATTACCGTAGGACTTATGTTTCTTTCACTAAGTTACATCTTTTATCCTTATACTTTTTTTCCTTTTCTGTTTTTCTTTTCCAAAGTTAAAACGAGTTGCAAAACACTTGGGTGCCGTTTGTTTCATTAATTTGAAATTTCAGAATTTTAAATTCTAGGAAATTTATTTTCTTGAGAATTTGTAATTCCGGAATTTAAAATGCCTACGCATATTTGGTTAACAGAATTTTATAATTTTTTGAAATCTGTCATTTTGTTTATTATTGCAATTTTTTAGGGAGTGACGGATAAGGGTGTCAAAAAACCCGACCCGACCCGACTAAGACTATTCGGGTCGGGTTACGCGGGTAAAAAAATTTATTCGGGTCAACCTGAGTAACCCGAATACTAAATAGGGTCGGGTATCGGGTTGAAATTTTTTGTAACTCGGTTTCGGATCGACCCGATTGACCCAAATAAATATCTTTCTAAAATAAATTTTATAAATTTTCTATATAAACGATGATAAAAAAAATCAATTTTATTACGTTTTACTCATATTCGGGTTGACCCAAACCCGAACGGACCCGACCCGAGTTGACCCGAACCCGTACGGACCGACCCGAGTTGACCCGACTCGAATTAAGACCTTAAATATTCTGGTTTGCTAAACATTTAAAAAACTGATTATCTGATTATTGCGATATCAAACAGCATAATCAAATTCAAACACCTTATTTTAAAATCACGTTTTGTAACAGCTGATTATCTAATTATCCGTTTGCAAAACACATAATCTATTTTTAATAAGCAATCCCAAACACCCCCCTTAATATTGTCGTTGGCTTTATTCTGTCACACCCCGTCAGTGGCGGAAACACAAGACGTGACAAGAAATTTAAACTAGACCTTTATATATATAATATATAATAAAATATATATAATAAGGATAATCTAAAAATAATCAATGAAACCGAGAAGTAGTATAGAATATTCCCGGATCGTTTATCCCCAACGAGGCTGGACTTGAAAATCGGTACAGTCAAAAAGTTGGAATTTGAATGGTATTAATGATTAAGAGGATTAGAAAGCTAAATTATCTACTAATATGCAAAAACGATTAAGAAAAACTTAAAAATTATGAAATAAAACAAAAAAACGAGAACACGAGCCCCGAAAAAGGGGTCAAAAACCTAAAATCTTAAAAATTGACCCTACAAAGATTTTTTACTTTTAATCTACTCTAGATGACTAATAATGAAGAATAAAAAAGACTAGACTAAAATCGGAGCTAAAACGAGCTCAAAAATAGAAAAACAAAAACGGGGTCGAATCTCGTTCTTTAAAAGATAAATTTTTGCAAAAATGACTCTATGAAAGTGAAAATAATTTTCCTAGATGAAAAATGATTAAATAAAATTTTGAAAAAAAAGATTTATATTTTTTTGACTTTTTATGTATTTTTTATAAATTTTCTAAGTTTTTAATGGAAATTAAATCTAAAAAATACTAAACGAAATGTAAAAAATCTAAAAAAATTTAGGAAAAATGCATTAACTTGTTAGGATCCTGGGAAAAATAAAAAAAAACCCCAACAGCTTATCGCA
>BQNB010124704.1:0-17339 GCA_026074375.1 Tanacetum coccineum
TTTGCGTGAGGGGTACTTTCGAAAAAATGTTAAAAATAAAAATAATTACACTAAATTTTCAAGTTTTTGGACGAGCCATGAGGGGCAGGTGCCCCTCATATTTACACTATGGATCCGTCCGTGGTTGTGTGAGAATGGAGGTAATGGCTGGGTCAGATGAGTCATGGATCCTAATTGTGTTTTAGCAAGACATGTATTTGTGTTTTAGTAAAACACGTATATCACACACACACAGTATTGAATAAAAAATTAGTATGTTACTGTTCATAAGATTAGCTTATTATTATTTTTATAATAAAAAAAGGGTTGTAAGGGGGGGGGGGGGGACAACACGCTAAATGTAAGATAGTTATAATATTTAAATAATATGTTGAAACTTAAGCAGATTATCATTTTAACTTGCTTGCGCTTATAAAGGCTTATAGCATGTAATAGCTATCATAAACTTACGTGATAAACAAAACTTATTATATAAGCTAGCTTGTTTTAATAACCCACACTCTCATATAACTGTCATAAGTCGCGCGCCAAACTCTGTCTATGAGTTCATTTATGAGGGGATCGTATTTAAACCATAGTTGTCAAGATCTCGATCTAGCTTTTGAGATCTTTCGATTTTACGATCCTTTAAAGAAAAAACGAGTCGATCCTTCGTAGGATCTTAAAAGGCATAGGATCTTAAGTAGGATCTCGATCTTACCATAGGATCGTAAGATCTAGATCCGATTTGATTTTACTTCCCTTATATTAACTAACTAATTAACTATAAATGATTGATTTTTTCGTGAATTATTATAAATATTTTATAAGAGTAAAAAATATATATTTTTAGATTATAAGATCCAGCGTCCTTAATCACCTATTAGATATTTTAGTATTTTAAAGCACTACACGTTGCATTTTCATATTATTTTCACAACTTTTCTTTCTTCATAAATTTGTTATACAATCAGCTTTGAACACAAATTACTAGATAAATAAGACTTTTAAACATTTAAGTAGGATCTTACGATCTTGATCCAGTTTTACGATTACAATCTTGCAAAAATAAAACAATATTTAGTAAGATCTCGATCTTATCAGCATTACTTTAAACGATTATAGCGCGCGAGGGTTTAATATTAATAATTCTCATTTAAAAAAAATGAAACATATATGTTTGGGCCGGCCTGAGATCTTCTAATTCCGGGTGAGGTTGAATATTAGCGCTTATCATTCATAGTTTTTAGTTCTTTTTTGCACGGATTCTAATTCGAAGTAAACATAGTGATAATTAAACGTCGTGCTCAACCGGATAAGACGTCATGTGAACGTATATATCATAGGTCTAACTTGGAGTATGTTTGGTGAAACATAGCAATAGCAGGTTGCAGTAAATAGTAAGCAGTAAGCAGGATCACTTAGCAGTAAATGTTTGTTGTATAAAAATGTATGATAATCACTAACCAGCCGTGCTTATATTTATAATGTGTGAAAGTATATATTCACATTAAAATATATATAAAAAATTTATAGGAATAACAATTTTTTTTTAAAAAAATAGTCATAATTTTTACATGTTTAAACATTATATAAATATTATGCAAATGACAATGAGAAGCAAGTAATATATCATTAACTTATATACTTCATTCGTCCCATTTTTATTGTTCACGTTTTTTAGATGTCCCACTTTAATTGTCCACTACGAAAAATAAATTGAGAAGTTTGATCAAGTTTACTATATTACTCTTATTTGAAATTATTATTACAAACTTTAAAAAAGACTTTAATTAATTAGCTAAAGACAAAACTATCATTCTGCCAAAAAGTAAGAAATAGAAAGCAGTAATAAATGTACTTTTATTAAACTGTGTGTTTTTTGTCGGAGGACAATAATTTTGAGACGAAGGGAGTAGCATCATAATACCATTTCGATGAAAAGAAAATAAGCTTGTACACTCCAACGTTTGCAAATAAATTACGCATACAATAACATTAGGATAGAAAACAAAATGAAAGCAATAAATTTTAATATACAAGCCAAACTCTTATAATAAGATACACCTTAATCAAAAGTTAAAGTTTCTCAAGGTGTTGACTTGATCTCTCATTGTAAAAGACGCATTGGTAACTAGATGAATACAAGTTTCTGGAATGACGTTTGGATTGGAGATGTAAAACTTAGGTTGCGTTTTCCACGTGTCTTTGCGCTGGAAACAAAAAAAAGAGAGAAAAAAAAAAAAATGGATAGGGAAAGACAGCCAGCCTCATACAACTCTGCTCTCGCGACCAACAACCATCACCACACAAAAACACCAACCCCATTACACCAACGCACCAACTCAATACTTTGAGAGAGCGCGAAGAAGAGATTGACACCATAAACAAGCCAAATAATAACCGCAGCGGTAGTATTTGCAGAATATAAGACACACTTTTGTATATATCTGCTTAGATGTTACATATATGGAGTGGAAATATTTGTGGTAGTGGGTGGGGGATGAAAAAAATAAAGAACTTATCGCCCATCGAGTATCTTTATTAAAATCGATAAGTGTTGGAGAATTAAGGTATTACATTTTTTTCTTGCATAAAAAGGCACCCAACATAAATTTTTGGCCAATTTGAGTATTTTCGTTAAATATTTAACAATCATCCGTTAAGTCTCATTTCAAGTCCATCGGCCACTACCACCACCGCCACCACCATTCATCGTCGCCATCGTATTAAGACAATTTGATTTTGCCTGTGTGGTCCGCTCGAGATTTAACATAGCCCAAATTACCAATTCAAACATAAATTGGTTGACGAAAGTAGATTATGAAACATGAATTCTAGTTTTGATTGGGCACTTACTTTATGAAGGTACAATGATGGCCATCGTTTGTCTGCTGATGATCAAACTTGCATCATTGATCACGTGTTCAATCACCAGCCAAATTTTTTTTTAGAAAATGGGTACTGGAATCGATTATGTCATGGTAAACCTGCAACTTATTTTATTTCTTGTAGCACTTGTTTTCTTACCCGTTTATCCTTCAACACATAAGCGACTAGCATTGATGTTAGGATGTCATTTTGTGGTTTATGAAAACACAACAATGACAAAGTAACTCGTAATGATGAATGATGATGGTGGGGAGGCTAGGCGGTGACGACGATGATTGGTGGTGGTGGTAACGGCCGGTGTACTTAAAATATAAGACTTAACGGAAGATCGTTAATTATTTAACGAAAATACCTAAATTGACCAAAACATTAAGTTGGGTGCCTTTTTATATAAGAAAAAAAATGTGATACCTTGATTGGAAATGACCCTTAAGTTGAATACTTTTTTTTTGTGCCATTTGCCTTAATTTTTATTATAAACGCTAAATGTTAAACGCTTGCTGAAAGAGCACTTAGTAAAAAAGTGTTTTCAACAAAACATAAACGCTATATACTTGTTGCCAAAAAGATTTTAATTCTAAAAGCTAATGCTAAACACATCCAGGCACTTAAAGCTTAATTTTACGCTTCTTTTTAATCTCCATTTCACTCTATATATTAATACATGTTATAGATAAGGTTAGGTTATACATGAATCCGGATCAATCGAGAATGATTTTAAATTGAGAAGATTGAGAAGTAATCTTATCCATTAATCTCACTAAATCAAAGTAAGGGTATGATGGGCATTTTAAATCTAATACCTCCATTTCCTATACGTTATATTGTATATGCATTATGTAGACACCGTACTTTTTGACTTTTTTTCCTTCATTTTGTATCAACATTAATTCTGTAGGCATTTCAACTAATTGTTTAACTCTTTTAGTTTATTTATTTATTTATTTTAACGATTCATAGATTCATGCAACAATTACCACGTTTTTTATTCTTTAAATAATTCATTACCGAATCATTAGGTACCAACTACTAGTAATAAACATTCAATTTTCTTATATGAACCCGAACAAACGATTTTCGTCAAGACTAAATCATAAAATAATTTTATTAATATTCATGCATTTGAGAGACATAAATATGAATCATTATATTAATATTGAATCATAGTGCATTAGTGAACCATTATCGTCCGAGATATTAAGCATTTTAATTTGATATACAAAATGACCCAAGAACAACCTCATCAAGTAAATCACGGATTCACTACTATGAATATGATTCAAAATAAAAACTAACAAGTTTTTTTACCTATGATTCACTTATTCGATTATGATTCACTTATTCAATTTTAGTTTTGATTCAAAATAAAACATACGAAAGAAATAGCATCTTATTTGACAAGTTTATTTTAACAAGTTTTCTTAATGATGAATCATCATATTTGAAAACTCAAACCCACGACATATACGTAAATCATGTTAAAAAAACCTAAAGGCATTGAATCATTGTCGTATATAAAAAAACCTAAAGACATGTAAAAAAAATTGAATCATGAATCTAAATAACATTGTCGTATATAAAAGTAACAATGAGATGAATCATGTAGTTGCTAAATATTTTTATTTATGTTAGCTATTAGAATGACAATGATTTGATTGATTAAAAAAACATGGGTACGAGATGAACTTTAAAAAGAAGACAATAAACCACTTGCTAACATGGTTTTAAAAAAAATTCGAAGATCTGGCCCATAATTGTAGAGGAGTTATTATTTCAGTTATTTTGTATGATTTACATATGTACCCTTTTCATATTAATGAATAATATTTATGAAGCATTAAAATTAAAAAAAATTCAATGGTTATGATTTCTTCTTAATCTTTTCAATCTAAAAAACATTCTCGATGAAACCAAATCCGGTTATACATACCCCTAAAAGAATTATGGCATCTCTTTCTTTTCATTTTATTTTTTCATTTTTTACTTTTTTTATTTAGATTTATTATAAAACTACCGAACTAAAAATACGAATTATAAAATATAAAGTTTGGTAAGTAGAAAATTAAAACACAAAAAATACGAAATGAAAACGATAAAAAAAAACTTTGTTTTCTGCTCACAGATTGATAAAAGTGGCTTAAGGGGTTGCCACTAAGAGCCTTAGGTATCATAGCGCCCACCCCCACCATGTCTATGTGGAGCTTGATATGGCACCTATGTACCCACACCATGACACCGGAGGAGCCCACCAAATGGGCAACCGTCATTTTACTGGGCGTTCATGAAAACCAAAAAACCAAAATAGGACAAAAAACTTGTTTTTAGTGTGTGAGTGGGCCCCAAATAACATATAAATTGAGTGTTATCACTATAAAATTTGTGACATTAAGCAAGTGTAAGCAAAAAATAAGAAAACAACCCCTAAAAGCTATATTGTAAACTCCCACTAAAAAAGAGTAAGTAATACATGAATCACTAAAAGTATATTCTTACACTATATTTAGTAAGCAAAAGGGTCAAAATTTTTAGTGTCTTTTCTCTTTAGGAAGAAAAAGGTGTCAATTTCTTGTACACCAAAGTCTATTTAAGATGTTTTAGCCACTTTTTTTTACAACTAAGAGTAAGTAAAGGTTCACTTTGACACTTTTTGTATCCCTGAATGATACTACTATGAAAGTAGTTTTTACAACTAAAAGTAAGCAAATGTTCACTTTGACACTTTTTGTATCCCTAAATGATACTACTATGAAACTAATTTCTGGTTTCCAGATTCAAAAGGTGACGTGGTCTATTAACTTTAGTATTAGTCTTTCTCGGCTCCGAGTACGTGGGCGATGGGGTATAAGTGTTCGGGGAATATAGAAGGGTTGTGAATCCTGAAACAGCCAATTTAAACTGACTATCTCTAGGTTTACTCTCTCTATAAACTATTTGAACAAATTTTCAGCTTTCCAGATTCAAAACACTAATATTTTCCAAAAATATTCAAAACAGAAATATTTTCCATAATTTGATTTCCCAGATTCATAACACTAATATTTTCCAGAAATATTCAAAACAGAAATATTTTCGAGAATTTGATTTTCCAGATTCTAAATACAGTACTTCCATTCCTCGGCATATAGATCGTTTACATTAGATAAAAACATACGATTACACTTCTAAACTTCTTAAATCGTAATCGAATTTAAAATAGAAATACTACAGAAAATGAATATCTTCAGACGTGACATGACTCATCTGGCGAGTATCCTCGTCTTACTCCTCAACATACACAAGAATAAGAGAAAAATAATTGCAGCTTCCTTGTTACATCAGAAAGTAAAACGAAAAGTATTAACCAACTTCATATCAATTAAACAAACAAATAGGACATAAAGAACAATTACAGGTTTATGTACTAATTTGACCCGTACTAAACTGACCCGTTAAAACTAATCTATATATTCCAATATACAGAAGTTGAAAAAGACTATGAATACCCCTCTAAAAAAGAAATACTAAAATTCTAAGATGTCTACTTTAGTAATTTTACATGAAAATTTTAAATTAAACTTTATTTAAAATAAAATTCAATTAGTCAAAGCTTCTCCCATAAATTTCGGGCCTCCTAATTTTCGAATAAACTGCGACCATCGGTTGTAACCCGTGTTTTCAAAACTCACTAAACTAAACATCAAACGACCACTACCATTCATTCCATAAACCTCAACCAATGAGTCATAAACCCTAACCCGCCATCATCATCATCATCATCCATCTTTTTTTTCATATGATCGTAAGTTCATAACAGCATTGTCTTCATCCTCTGTTTTTGCAGTTTTATCAGTTTATAATTTATTGTGAATTTTAGTTTTCGGATACTTTCACTAATTCTTAGTTTAAATTTCTTTTCCCGAATGATTCATTCATATTTATCATATCCTTTCGCAATTCTTGATCAGTTTTGATTTAGGTCCAGCTAATTTTGTTTTGATCTTTTGATTTTGCAGGTTTCATATATCATTCCGTAGCAAACACATTAAAAGAACGATTCTTCATCATCTACTCAATTTAATTTTGAAAGTATAACTTTAGCACATCTTCATCTCTGTCTATGATCTACTTATTCTTTTCAGAAAGTAGTTATGATGTTATGAATTGAGATGAAACATAAGAATGGTTATTATATTCGTAGCATTATTTTTTGTAGGTTAAAAATTCAGCACACAATGATTCGAGCAAATTGAATTTGTGTTTTATCTCCATACATAATTGAAGGTGTAAGCTATCTAACTCCTATTGATTTTATTTTTAAAAGACTGTATTATTGAAGAATTTTTTTTTTTTGGTTTTATTTTGATAGCCATGTTCAGTTTTAAATTTTTTTGTTTTTGAAAATGTTTGTTTTTCAAGATGATTTGAGGCTCTCTAACCATTCGATGAAATGCATCTTAAGCCCAATTAGCTATTTAGTTAGACTTTATCATATGGTCTCTTATCAAACCCTTTCATTAATGCATTAATGTAAGGATATCAATACGGAGTGTGGAAGTATGATTACAAGCTTATTCAGCGGATAGATTACTAACACTTTTCTATTCAGCCAACAATGATAATCTAATGCGTCTAGAGTTATTCCTACATCATAATGGATAATTATTGCCAAAAATCATAGAAAGGCTCCCAATTTTACCTGATAAACTATAGTTTAGTGACAAAAGTTAGCAATTGCAAGGTACTTTTTACAAAAAAAAAGTTATGTGAAGGTTTACAATCACATATTACATTGGCATGCACAAAGGTAGTGTATTTTGCAAATATGATGCATAGTTTGACAACTAATACATTACGTTAACATATTCAAACAAAAATGCATCATATTTTATAATAGGACATTTTATGACTTGCTCATGTCAAAGGGTTTGTTTCGATGGTTGTGTTATTGACTTGCTCATGTCAAAGGGTTTGTTTCGATGGTTGTTTTATTGACTTGCTCATGTCAAAGGGTTTTGTTTCATGGCTTGTTTTTAATGACATTGCTCACGTCAAGGGTTTGGTTTCGATGGTTGTTTTATTGACTTGCTCATGTCAAAGGGTTTGTTTCGATGGTTGTTTTATTGACTTGCTCATGTCAGTGAGGATAGTTGATTTGATTGTTTGTTTTATGTTTTATGTTTTATGATTCTTAGAGATTATGTCATACAGAAATGACATTGCCCTCGTGTTTATAGAATAAGAACTTGGACAAACCATGGTACGACCTTTTTGTTACCTGATTCACCCAAACTGGCTATGGTTTCATTCTTGATCACACTATTTGTTAGTTGATAATATTAATTTTCACAGAGATCACTACCTACATAGTTATGTAAGATCGCAATTTCAAATTAAAGATATGTATTTACTTGAATTTCTTAATACTTTAATATGAAAATGAAAATCTTGTCTTTATAGTGATCATATTTCTAATATATTTGGGCAGTTAGAGGCAATACAATGTCTACATGTTAGTTTATTTTTACCTCGCCATCAGATGATGAAATTTTATACTAAATTCAGGTGGTTGTTTGTTGTCTCCATTGTATGACTAAGAAAAGTTAGCGGTTCACAAGTTTATAAACGTCTCCAAAGATGTGGGGCTACAAAGGTGTATGGCCTTTAGCACTTTCACCACGGGTGGTAAGCATTTTGAACATATATGAATACGAAATTACTAAGTTATAAAAGTGCATCATTGGTTTTATTCATAAGTGTTTATATATGCAAGTTAATATTTCTTATTGATTTTATTCAGTTAAGCAATGGAAATGAAGGGTTTCATGATGTTGATGTTAAAGGTGATGAATTAAAGATATACATAGCAAGGGTGGAAAGGACCTATTTTGTACTCCATATCTATGGGTTTTATTAAAGATGCACAGGCTCGGCAGTAAAGGAAGTCAGGGTTGTTGAGTCTTTTTGGAACATTCGAAAATTGAACATCTTGGGTAACGGTTTTCTGAAATATGCGAGGGTTTATGTTTGGCACTGCTCTCTTTTGATCGAATCGAATTGTTTTGGTGGACTTATAACGTGTAAGCATATTAAATCTGAGTCGTGTCTTGTGAAAATGGAAAAATGATGGTGGTGCAAATGTTTAGTACTTTATATAACATAGTTGAAACGTGGGCTGTTTGGTTACTAGAGTTGACATGTTATAATTTTAAAGATTTTTGAATCCAGAAATTAAGTGCAGTAGGTACAAAAGTTGACAAGTGGGATGTTTGGGTAACTGGTCAAAACATATAGTAATTTTGTACTGGTAGAAACTGGTCTGCATTAATGATTAAGAAAGTTGTATGATAAGCACTTTAGAAGGTTGTATATTTTTATCATACTCTTTGGACTACTTTCTGCCCATTTGACCCGTCGGGGATAAAACTTAACCAAAAGAATTCATTCACAATTAGTTCTAGACTAAATGTTTGAAATGACAGTTCTAGACTAAAAGTTTGAAATGATGCATGTTACACTATGGAGACATCGTATATCAGAAATGATCTTGGAGGGAGTTATAGTCAGATATCAGTAGGATGTGTGATGTGTAAAAACAAGATTGGTTGCGAAATGGGTCAAATGGCTTAGTGTCTGGTCGGGTTGACCCGCTAACTTTCAGTTTCTTCTGAATTACAACAACCAATATACTAAATGCATGTTTTTTTAGCTACTATTACTTATTCCCCGCAAGATGGGTGAGTCGGTGGATTGGTACTAGGTCAATTAGGTTCGGGTTAAAAGTAGTTTTTGAGGTTCTATTCTTTAAAATTTAATATTATGTGACTTTTAACCTGTTTATGGGGTTTTATTCGTATGCAAATGATGGAACTTCCTCAGATAGATACCAAATTTTAGCCAAATGCTTGTGTTGTTGTAATGAAATTAGCATAAAAATCACTTTTAAGGTTGGTCACTAATAATTATTAGGATAGAAATGATTTACAATTATCATTTGATTTGGTTGGTTGTTACTACTCTGACTAAAGCAACATGACGAGGATTTGCATATAAAAGTAGACTTAACTTGATATGTACTTGAGTTTTTAAGTTATAAGTCCAAGTAGCCAGAGTTGTAGTAATACACTTCATAATCGATTAGCTAATGCTTAATGTGTTATTTTTATATTTTGTTTATTTTGGTTTTGGATAGGCTGACGATGGTGCCATAGGAGGTTTGAAGTCTGTTTTGTATCACCCTGATGCAATTGTTCCAATCAGATCCGAAAAATGAGAATGAAATCAAAAGTATATTGATATGTTTAATCTTATGTGATTACAAAAAAGATGAAACTATGGTTAGTGTCCAAAATTTGTGACAATTTGGAAAATGGGTTAGATTCAAGAAAATTGGGTTCTTTGACTGTTGACTATTTTTTCACAATGAAATAACCCAGATGATTAAAGTGTAATAGATAAAACCGAGACGGGAATTTAAAAATACATGTAAAAAAGATTACATTATGTGTTTGTGAAAAATGGGGGCGACACGAATGATGAAGATGAAATTGTTTTTGATTTTTTTGTGATTGTCGATTATTCTTTCTTAAAAAAGAATGACACCCACAAGACTTTAAGTTGTAATGACCAAATGTCAGATGGGATTTTCACTATATTTTATGTCAGGTGTGAAATTTAAACTAGGATTGAACACATAACAACATAAACATTATACGATAAAGATAGTTGCCCCAAAATTCACAACCGAGCTTATAATGTGTTCATCAGTTTACAATGAACTATGTCATGCGAGAGAGCACAAATATCGCGTAAACACTCATTGTAAACAATACTTCTCATTATAGGAAAGATCACTTTTGGAGTTTGCAGTTTGCGTTAAAGAAAGCTGTGTATTACCTTTCTACTTCTTGAACAACAGCTTTAGGATTAGGGTGCTGATAAGGAAGCGTAAGATTAATAGTAGCCCTGATGATGAAAGAAAAGGAAAGAAGTTACAAGGTAGAACAAGAGAATGTATGTATTTGAAAGATGCATTTTGTGCAAGAATATATGAAAGAAAATGGAGGGAAAAGAATGTAGAAAAAAATGAGATAATGGAATGCGTTTATAAAAAGTAGAGTAAACTGGAAAAATCATTCATGTTGGTTTGTAGTTTTAAGCACTAATTATCCCTAGCTGATACTATTGGCACTAATCATCCATGAGTGGTGAAACGTTCGACAAAAAATATCCCAATTTTTGCAAAAGTTTTTGCAAAAATCACCCTCAATAAGGATGATTTTTACCGAACATTTGGCCACTCAAGGATGATTAGTGGCAATAGTATCGGCTAGGGATGATTAGTGTCACAAACTACAAACCACAGGGATGATTTTTGCAGTTTACTCTAAAAAGTATTAGGATACAATGCCAACCCGACTGTATGTGGACTGCTTTGAAAAAAAATGTAAATTTCATTTTCAGAATAATAGATGTAAATTTAATTTTTAGGAGAAATGAGATGAAGCGGAGAAAATAAACTTTTAGTTTGTAAAGAAACCATTTAGCCCCAAATGAATGAGATAAAAAACGTAACGCTTAAATCATTTCATATGTTATTTTTTAAATATTTTTGAAAGATATGTCACATATTTTATTAGTGTTAATATAAATAGTAATTTGTTTTATCAAACTTTTATTAAATGCCATAAAATGTTAAGTGTGTTTGTTATTACACATTTTTTTATGCTATCATATTTTTTTGCTCTTTTTTCAAAAGGAAATATTCTCAAGATTATTTGTATCGTAATGTTGTAGCATTAATTTTCTATTTATATATGTGACAAAAGATTTATTTATATAATATCACAAATTGGTCTCTTATGTAAACACTATTTAACGCTTTCAATTTATTGCCGTGTGACTATAACAAGTAATTTTTGTTATTGTAAAAAGTAAAATTTGTTATTAAGCTTTTATTAAAGGCCATCAAATGTTTTATGTGTTTATTGTTACATTATTTTACTCTTTTTCAAAAGGAGATGTTTTCAAATTATATATCAATAAAAATTAAATACTTTTTTTAATGTTTTACATTTGTATTTGTATCATAATGTAGCATTAATATTTTCTATTCATACATCTAATATATCATTTATTTACATGAAAAAAAATAAATACCATTTTTTTATGTTGTTAAATTATTTTACTTTTTTTTCAAAGTGATATATTTTTAAATATATATATCATAATTTAGCATTAATATTTTATATTCGCGGAGCTAATATGTAATTTATTACGTAATACTACAAATCGATCTCTTCTAAAAACGCTGTCAACGGTTTCTTAAGGCCCCGTGAATTTCACGGGTCAATAAACTAGTAGCATGATATGGGTCACTTTTAGTATAAAACTGTAGTCGTTTATAAACTGACTCGTACTAATTTTTTTATGCTAAACTGATCCATTATACTAAACTGACCCATTATAAAAATAAACCTAAACTGACCCATTAAAACTAATAGCATGACATGAGTCACTTTTAGTATAAACCTGTAACCGTTTATAAACTGACTCGTACTAATTTTTTATGCTAAACTGATCCATTATTCTAAACTGATCCATTATACTAAACTGACCCATTATAAAAATAAAGAAACCCAAACTGACCCATTATAATTTATGCTTTGTCCACCTGGATTGTCAGATTGCATATAATTTTAATGCTCTTCTCATACTAATCACATGATTTTTTTATTAGGCAATGAGTAGAGCCCATAGGATTGGACATCAAGAACTTAATATTGATGAAATTCTTGAAAGGGAAGAAAATGTCGAACAAAAGGGAGCTGAAGAATGACAAGGACATGAATTACTGAGTGCATTTAAGGCAAGCAAGATTTATTTGTTCTTTTGTAACAAGTTTGTTGGATGATGACATTTCATCAAATGTGTTCTAGTATATATGTTGTATAAGTAGTACCCAAATAATGAAATTATATACTAATGACATTATATACTGGTAATTCTTTAAATTGTAGTTGCAAATAATCATGAAAAATATAAAGTAATGTCACTTTGGACAAAGAAAAAGTTCAAGTATGTTACCTTAGATGATTCAAAAGGCGCTCCTGGTAGTTGCAGCCTTCTCAGAGAATCGTACCTGCCAATTGTACAACAATATTATTAAAAGAACCTAACGCAAAATAACTTGACAGCAATCACACAATCCCTTACTTGCTCCGAATCCCCCTTAAACTGAATTCCAAATTTCCTAAGTAGCTGAACATCATCTCTCTTGAGTGTCTTCAATGTCTGCACCAATCACACGATCATAAAAAGAGTAAAACTCACAGTTCGCTTAAAAAGTCACCAATTGCCCACTCGCTTAACTGATTATAAACATACCTGGTGACAATTGCCCACTCGCTGTTTTACCTTCCTAACACACCAAAACTCATTATCCGACATTAGACCGCTCATAACAAATTGTTGATGAAGTTTCATTAACTCACTACAAAAAATGATCTATATTAGCCCTAAACTTGTGAAAATAGATGATTTGTTTTGAAATTAGAAACTTGCCTGTCCTCCTCCAAAAACTTTTTTCGAAGCTGCATTTTGGCTGAGCTAAGATGAGTAATCTTTTTAGACGCCCCGGGAGATGTGACAGCTTTATCTGTTGAGTAAGAAAGTGCAATTATTTTTTATGCCAATAGCACATAATATGTCAATAATTCAAACCATATGATAACTAATAAGTTAAAGTAAATAAGTACCGGATTTTTTATTTTCACTTGCACGAGTTGATGTTGAGTTTCCATATGGACCAGGATTATGAACACTAGAAGAATCATTAGCAACCTGCAATCGTTTATCATTAAAACATGAAAATTATATGTTCAAATATTAATAAATAAATTAAATTCCTTTATGATTACCTCTGTGTTTGTAGTATTCAAGACATTTGAAAAACTCTCATTTGAATTATGATTTTTGTACTTTTGCCATAAATTGTAAAATAGCAGCTTGGTTTTCCTTTATTTCTTTCATTTCAATGTGTTGCCTTTCTTTTAGATCCTTCATTTCGACTTTAAGTTTGTTGATTCTAGCATTTAACATTGGCACTTGAGAAACACAAGATATTTTGGACATAGGCAATCTGATATTTGGCCTTACGCATCGTGTATAATCTCCTTTTTCTTTTCCTTTGACTCTAGCCAAGTCATCGTTGCTCCAATCAACTATCCCATTACATGTGGTTGTATTACTTGTGCTTGTACTGGCATCATTGGTTGTATTACTTGTTCTTGTACTGGCATCATTCAGTAGTTCTTTCTGAATGTGGTTTTCAAGTTCAAAATTAGTACATATAAATACTAATACAAATAAGTTGAAAGAAAAAAACTTAGATTTACATACAATAACTTTTGCAGAAGTTGCGTTGACAATGCTTCCATTATTTTTCGTGCGACTCATGATGTATAGAGTTCCACGTGTTGGTAGAACGCCTGTTTTCTTTTTCTGTAATATCATGTGTATGATTCATCATTTAACAAATTCAATGCAATTACTATATATGATATTATAATAAAAACAAAAATAGCATCACCTCTTCATCAGCTAGCCTAGCGAAAGATTTGGTCCCCAACGCGTGAGGCTCATATGACTTAGAACGCACAATCTTCATCTTCTCACTAACAGCCTGCCAATTAAGTTTTAAAACTGATAATGGGATAAAGGATAACATAATACTTATATAAATTATTACAGTCTCAGAATACTTCTGAATATAAATATAACCGGTGACAAAAATCTTCGTTAAATATTAGGAAAGAAACTGTCAGAATACTCAGAATAGTCACTTAATGATGTTTTTACTAATATCTTATTAATACATACTTATTAAGAGGGGACTAATCAGTTATCAATAATACCCCAAGAGGTCCAAGCTACAACTATGGTCACTAGCAATATGTGTGTTACTGATCATCTATTAATAAAATTGTAAAAAAATTTCATTCAAGGTTTATCAGCTACCAAGGTACACTGAGAAACTCTAGCAATCGTCAACTATGAAAAATTTACATTTATGACCTAAAACCTAAATGATATCAGAACATATGACTCAATTATAAAATGATTTAACTATTTAAGAATGCTATTTTTGAAATCTACGACTATCTGATATTCGTGCCCAATTACTAACTAAAGATTGCTTTCTACAACGCCTAGAAGAGATTCTTATCAGGAAATAACACAATTACACATTTCGACTCCCTTTACTGTAAAACTCCAACAGCAGGAATTGCGGCATTGAGAAGATACATATTTCGACTCCCTTTACTGTAAAAAGTCCTTGTGCATTGACCAAAGTAGCAACCTACTTTAAACTCTAAGGACATGGTTCCAGTATCTTCTTCACATCCCATCTATGTTTACGTAATTAAGCTGTCCTAAGTTTATTTTTTTCAATATACACTTAAACCCATAACCACTTGGTTGATGGGCCACCCACATACCGCTAGGCCAAAGACCTTTTGTTAGCCTCACTTTTTAGTGAAGCTGGCGTCTTACACGTGAATTGGACTAGACTTGGACACTGTTTGTCACTCAGGGGTTACTTATGTAAACTAGGAATAGTTTAACCTTTTCTTTTGATATAAATACCCCTCATGACTCTCTATGAGGGGTGTTGGTGAAATTGTATCATTTTTGGTTCTAAGCTAATAATGCATCCTTTTCATCCACCAACTCTCTACTTTCTCTCACTAGAAAAAAGATATTTCATCTTATCTTCTTTGATCAATCCCGTCCTCCCGAAGGTGTTTTGAATCTTCTACAAGTGGTATTAAGAGCTAACCGAGGGTGTTTTATATTGTGTTGTGTTGCTGCGTGATTCTAGCTTATGTATGGCTTATTTCTGCTCATTTTCGTAGCTTATTTGGGTAGAAAAAAGCCACGGTTTAGTTTTTTGTGTGTTGTTGAGTAAATCTGTCAAATAACAACTTATTTCTAGTGTTTTTTGATGAGTTTTTTGGGTCCCTTATTTTCCAAAACCTAACAAAAAGCAGATCTGGTCCTTTTAATTTACACAGCTTATTTCGAGCTGTTTATAAGCTATTTTGGGGGGTGTTAGCTTATTCTGTTGTTGTTGGGGTGTTACTGCCTATGTCGTGACCGTCTTTATGTGCTTAAAAGCTTATTTCCGTACCATCTTTTCTGGGCTTAGTTTTGAGTTTTAGCGGTTTGTGAATTTTTTTGAAGAATAATGTGCATTTTTGAAAGATAACGAAATGTGCATGAAGGATAGTGAAATGTGCATTTTTGAAAGATAGCGAAATGTGCACATTCTTCGTAACGAAATGTGTTTGAAGAATGGCGATTTGTGCTTTTTCTTTTTATAGCGGTTTGTGTTAAAAACAGGGGTTACTATCCATGGCGATTTATACATTTCCTGAACAGAAACTCTGCCCAAAATTTGTCATATTCAGCAACCCATACCAAACCGAGTCAACTCGGTAATTACCGAGTTGACCGGGTCAACTCACTGAGTCTGTGCCGAGTCAAGATCTAAGACAGAAATAAAGAAGAGACAGACTCGACTCAATAAGCAACAACAACAACAGTCTAACTACAATCAGCCACATCAAACAACAATTTCAATAACCATAATTACAACAAAAACCATCAATCAACCAACAACCATTTATAATCATTAACAAATCCACCAAGTCTAATCCTATTCCCATTGTTACATATTATCAACAACCACTCTCCATCTCCTTCAACAAGACTCGATCTTAATCTAAATTAAAACAAAGATCTCAGATTCATTTTTTCGTGTGTTACAATAAAGTCAAGACCCTCAAAAGATCAATAACATGAAAAAGAAACTCATCATTGATCTTTGAAGCATAGCTTCGTATTGTTTAATCTTCGAAAAATATAATGAATGAACATAGACACGATTGTCTTGCTCCTTCTTTATTTTCAGTCATTCAAAACACAAACAAAATCAAACATATACCTACCCGAGACCTTGTGAAAGATCTTAATGCCTTATAACAAGTTACTTTGTTCTTGCTTCATCTGCGACTACGGTTTGAGAAGTCAAGAGGGTAAATGGTTCGTTTGGATTTTTGTGAAGATTTGTGACTAGTCTTATGGATGATTCATTGATTGAATTTAAAGATTTATGGTTAACCAAAGAAGGGAACTACTTATGTGGGTCATACATCTCAATCGACACCTATGTTGAAGACGACTAGTAATTCATCTAAGAAAGATAATCTCTCCATGTCTAATTCTTTTTCTGCCTTAAATGAAGAAGAAGAAGAAGATGAAGAAGATGTGAAAAATGTGTATGATGAATCGGCTAACTTAATTCAAAACACAAAAGCTGGTGGAAGTTCATCTTTCACGGCTGCTGCTGGTTTTTTTTTTTGGAACGGCGATTTTATTAGAAACAAAAACTAGCAAGGAGCTAGATTACAAAACAATAATATAGGGGT
>BQNB010124705.1:5934-18764 GCA_026074375.1 Tanacetum coccineum
CCCTTGAATGATGTAAACATTTAATTGTTTGATGCCCGTTTACATTGAACGCTAATTTTTAGCTTACGCGATTTAAACTTAATTCATGGAATTACAAGCAAACGCGTACAATACTAAAAATGAATAGTACATTTATTGACGTCGTTAAAGACTTGAAAACACAGGGTGTTATATCGCGGGTCTGTTTTAGCTATCTAGGGCTCGAACTCATTTTATAGGCTTATATTTCGAGCACATTGATCAAGTAATGATAGATATATGTTCTCAAGGTTTGTATAAAGGATTATCAATGAAAATTCATAGGTGGTTCGGGTTAAAATGGATCGAAAATGAATGAAACATTTCGTGGGTTCATTTAGGGCATATTAAGGTTTCATTAGGGTTTTCAAGCTTATATTTAGTGTACCTTGCCAATATAATGATAGATTATGGATTTTAAACTCATATCATGAGTTTAAAATGGCACTTGATTAATTGTTGGAGGTTTAAATGGTTAAAAATGAGTAAACGGGTCAAATGTTCCATTTTGGTACGTTTAGGGTTTCTCGGATTCATTTTACGTATAAATGAAATGAAATGATGAAATGATGATGAAATAGGATTGACATGGTCATAAAATAAGTTATTACAACTTATTTGAGTGTTGGTTGAGGTTTAAAACGGATAAAAATCGATAAACGGGTCATGGTTTACTATTTAGCTCGGGTTAGGGTTTCTAATCTTGGTTTCTTGTAATTTTATGAAATGAGAATGATTATGGATTGAAAATGTAATGCATGACTTGCTTGTAACTTTTACTTGATAGATTGTACAAGATTACTTAGGAAAACGGAGTTAAAACGGCTATTTTGGATATCGTGCATTAATGACTTGTACATTATGTATTAAAGACTTGTACCTTTCTTTGGAGAGAATGTATATTCATATGAGATGTTATGTTACTTGTACATATGCTTTAGTAGCTTGTGCATTCACTTTAGATGTTAACTCTTTATGGAATTCGGGTTTTGAAGGCATACGATAACGGTTTAAAGCCCGTTTTGACATAACGTTGCAAATGGTACATTATATGAGTAATGTACTTTGTAAAAATGATATTATGATATTGACTTGACATATTATGAGGATAGGATTGCCATAGGTAGGTTGTGTGAACTCGTTAACTTTAGTTATGCAAGATACATTGCATATTGAGATATTGGCAAAGCAAGTAATGTAATAAAGCGAAAAATTTCCCTGAAAAAGGTGGTTCATATATAATAGATAGATAGTACATTGTATCTAACTTAATAGATGGATATTTACATTGATGAAATTTGCAGGTTGTTATACTTATGCATCCTCGCGCACCGATGAAGCGGGATGCAAGTGGTACACTTTCAAACCTGAGCAAAACAATCTTGGTGACACCTACAACCCGTCATGAAAAAGTCACCCAAACCTTAGGTGGAGACAACCCCAAAATTCTCAAAATAATTTTTCAAACCCACCTAACCGGTTTAAGCCAAATGGTTCGTTTCCTAGCCGCTCCTTCAACAACAATCCTCAAAGTTTTAACAATCAATCAAATCTTAAAGGATTGGTGTCCAACTTTATGGCATTTCAAGACGCTAGATTGTCCAAGTTTGAAGCCGATTTCAAACAACAAAAAAGCGAGATGACCAACAAAATTGACACAGTCTTGAAGGCAATCACCAATCGAATAACAGGAGCGCTTCCTAGCGACACAGTTAAGAGCCCGAAACAGAATGTTAACCCTACCTCTTCAGTTTTGTCTGCTCGTTCTTACCCAACAGATGATCCTTAATGCTCATCTCATCCCTTTAATTCGATCAATGCAGTCAAAAAGTGTTCCAAAGAGACAAACCATCCCCAAAAAGACCAGCCACAACCGGTCAAGGAGATTGGAACACAACAAACTAAAGAACCCGAGCAAACCTTAGAAGATGAATTCAAGGATTTGCATCTCAACCTGCCGGTTCTCGAAGTCCTAGCTCATGCTCCAATGTATAACGCAATTTTGGACAAATACATGGAGAGCTTAGAGCTAGGTAAAAACAGATCAGCATTTGTCCAGGGCAAAGTATTTGCAAAAATGAAAGACCCCGAGCTATTCACTCTACCTTGTAGATTTTTTTTTAGGTAAAGGGGAAAATAGCCCCGATAAATTATATTACTCCTAAAAAGTCAATAAAAGTACAATGGAATGTGACCGTATGCCACATTAACCTCAAGCATTTAGCTTGAACAACCCCTCCTCATATGAGATCTAAACTATCAAATACATAACCAATAACACCAATCGGAAAGAACCATCTAATAATACAAAGACAATAAAACATGGTTACTTCAAATTAGACATAGGGATCTCCCAAAGACGAGCCAACAGAATCGCCTCTTTGGACTTCTTGAAGCGGCAAGATAGAAGCTTCAACCGGACAACAGAAATAATACTATCAACCACATCCGTAACCGATCTCTTAACCTTATTAAACAGCCGAGCATTGCGTTCTTGCCAAACAAAATAAGCTGCCGCAGCAACAACGAGCTTACCAATACAACTCTTAGAAGACTTCCTCTTAGCAATAGGCATAAGATGCGTGACGATAGAAGCAAAAGAAGGACCAGCACCCGTTAGACCAGCAAACTGTTGAACACGAGACCACACCTGCTGTGAAAAAGGGCAATCAAAAAACAAGTGTTCATGAGAGTCTGGTTGAGTCTCACACAACGGACATACAACCGCAAGACCAGCAACAACCTCCCAACTTCTCAAACAATCTTGCGTCCTCAACCGTTGCTTAAAAATAAGCCACATATTGAACGCATGCCTCGGAATACAAGCATGGAACCACACAAAATCATACCATGAAACCAGATTATCCCTAGGTCGAATGGAATCCCATACATTATGCACCGAGAAAGGTTTTCCAATACCGTCTCTACTACGCCATTCTAAGGAATCAGGATTGTCATCAATAATAGTAGGAACGGGAATAGAGTTTAAAAGTGGGTATTTGACTAACCAATCATTCGGCCATTTCCATAAACCATCTTGAATACAATCACGAACCTTAGAAGCATGGGTAAAACCAGCTCTAGCAATGTCACGAGATGAAATGATGTTGGAGAGAGGACTAGCAACACACCACTTGTCGAACCATATAGAAGTCGTTTTACCATCACCAATACACGACCAAATAAACTCCCGGATAAGAGGCCGAAGAAGCAAGAGTTTCCTCCAGCTCCATGACATCGTACCCCGATAAGGAATGTCCCAAAAGCTTCTATTATTAAGCTTATAAACATGGATCCACTTCACCCATAAAGACTCCTTAAGAGAAAGAAGCTTCCAAACATGCGATACCATAAGAGCTTTATTGAAGTGATCAAGCCTACGAACACCAAGGCCACCTTCTTGTTTCGGAAGACAAACAACATCCCATGCAACTTTAGCTTTACCCCTACACATGCTACCATGACACCAAAGGAAACCACGCATGATTTGCTCAATATCAAGCAGCACACGCGTAGGAAGCATAAAAACCGAAGCCCAATAGACATGCAAAGAACCCAAAACAGATTGGATGAGCTGGAGCCTCCCCGCAATCGATAAGGACTTAGTCTTCCAGTCATTAACACGATTCTGAACTTTATCAATCAATTCCTTACAATCCCTAAAAATCAAACGAGACGAAACCAAAGGAACACCAAGATATTTCACCGGGAGACGATCTTCTTCAAAGGGAAGAACATTAAGAATAGCCAACTTGGTATAATTGATAACCTACTAACTAAACTAACTAACTATTAGACGAGGTCTACATCTCTAACACCGGTGCACACAAAAACCTACACGCCTATGATCTCTTTATTATAGAGAAATCAAGGCTTACAAAGGAAGTAAATCAATTAGATAACGGAAACATTTTAATTATTTAAATCTTTCCTAATCTTTATCTTCGAATCTTTGACCCACATCTTCCTACTTCTCCAACAGCTTGTAGAATTCATTAATGAGACCTTTGATCCTTTTGTTTTCATTCTGTTGCTCTTTTTGTATCATAAAATCTATAATTCCCCAACACTAAATTGTTAGTGATCAGTGTTTTAGTGAGAGAAAGAAAGTTTTAATGGAGAGAGAGATGATGAATGAAAAAAAATTTCGTTTTTATCTTTATTACTATAGGTATGTTGTTGTCTAGTTTCTGTTAGTGCAAAAGCGGGATTATTTTTCTGCTTGGGGAAATGGAGCAGTATTTATAGATGAGAAAAATCCAACGGTCATTCTTCGGTGGGGGGGCGTATTGGCGGTCTCAGATATATAAGGGGGCCGCTAGGCCTATAAGGGGGCCGTCCGTAGACTTCGCTCCTGTTTTTGTCTTTTTGTGGTGAAGGTTGTAACTGTTATAGAACCTTCTATTTTGGGGGAAAAATTTTAAATTCAAATTTTAAGTTTTTAATAAAACTTTTCTTTTAATTAGAAAATATTTTGTAAATGTATTTTTAATAAAATACTTTTGTAGAATTAAAAGTGAGAATTAAGAGAAAAATATTTGTTTTTATCACTAATCATGCTTAATGATTTTGTTTGTCCATACCTTAAGTGATCACTAATCTTAGAAATGGAATTTTACACTTAATAATTTGTGAACGTTTATTTTTATCGTAAACATTTTTATATTTTGTTATTATCAAAACAATCAAAGGTAGAAAAATATAAATAACATTTATAGACATTATTTGTATTAACAATGATCACCGTCAGGTCCAAGCTTAGACTATGTATCAATTGGACTACGACAATGTGCAATCCAGGATATGAGCTCTCTCAAGAATTTCCTCAGCATATTTTGACTAGGACAAAAATATTTTGGATGCAGACCACTAAGCTCAAACACCAAGGAAATATTGTGTGGAACCAAGATTTGTATAACAAAACTCATAGTGCGTGCTGTATAATCTGTTGCAGAAGAAGTTAAACGGGGGGGGGGGGGAGAATACTATATGGTGGAAAACTAGAAGGGGGTTGAAAAGTTTTACTATTTAAAAGTTAACGATTTAAAACTTCTTTGTTAAATGTTTAGTTGGTTATTAGAAACTATTTGCTTTAGTATAATATAACACACGATTTTAATAAGATCTAATGACTTAAATTAAAGGACATGACCCAGTATTCTATAGTGAATTCGGTACAAGGTCTCCGTTACTTGCCCCTATCACTCCTTGAGTCACTTACGCAGAGTCGAAATCACTAGATAGACACCAAACTATAATACATTTGGCGGAGAAGCTACAACGTTTCTTACCCTTTATTCCTAGTACTTTGCTAAATACCGATTCCTATTACGGAAGAACCAATCCCTCGTTGCTTACCCTTTATCCGGTACTAAGCTAAATACCATGTCCTAATCATGGAAGGATAAACCCCTCAACATTCATCCTTAATCTAAATGCTAGGTTCTAACAAACATAGTACCGACCACACAATACACACTCGAAATCCTAACCTTTTACTAACTTGTTTTCCCTATACATTCTTGACACTTTACAATGATGGATTTGAATGAATACGATAAATGAAATGATGACTCAAGATCAGTAGATAGATCTTCATGAGATGGGAGATACTTGCAACAAGCAACCTTACAGTTTGATCTGTAGTGCATAACTGGTAATTCATGTGTGAAAACTTATAAAACTCGATCTTCAACCGAGTTTATCAATAATCTCCTAATATACGATTTTCGATAGAACCGAAAATGGTATATATCTATTACAATACTTTTCTATCAAGAAACTATGAGTAATAAGCAAAAATTATCAGAAAAACGATCCGAGAATACAAAAATCACTTCCGAGAATACTGAAACATTTCCGAGAATGATAGAATACTACTGAAAATGAAAACTCCACCAAAATTCGTAACGTCAAATCTAGTAGATCACTCAATCACGTTTAATTACTCAAAATAACTGCCAAAATACAACTCGAAAGCTCAAGAAACTCAACCGAATCCACTGAATATCGTCTTAAGATTCTCGAACGTGTATAAACTCACAAATCGAATCACTCTAATCCTCTAATGGCGTATGATACCACTTGTTAGGTCTTGTTTATCTTGAATCATACATATTGTTCATGAAAGCTTAGAGAGAATAGTAGAGGAGGGCAAGTATTTAAAATTCAAATGTTATTAAAATGGAGGGAAAAAGGAAAAGTTTATTACAAGGCATCACTTTGCTAACGATGATTAGAGGGGGAATTTATAGGAGAAGGAAGGAGCCTTCTTTTCCTTTATTTTCCTAATGTTTCACTTCTAGTCCCTATTCTTTAGTAATTATGCTATTTCTTACTTTTAACATAATATACCTTATTACAAGCTACTTTATTCTAAACAAAATAAAGACTATTAACTAAATATAACTAAACCACATAATCGACACTTTTTATGAACCTAACAATCTCCCCCTAAGGGTCGATTATTCTGGGCGTTCCCTTCGTGGTCCAAGTGGTCTTCCATTCACATACATCTCCCATCTTCTCATCTGGTTGCGATACTTCAATCTTACTTCAATCTCTTCTTCAAACAACTTTAGATACTCAACCTCATCATTCGTAAGTTCTCTTTGTACATAGCCATACTTAACATCATTATTGTAACTCTTTAAACCTTCAAGTACTCTAATTAGTGTTGCATCACAAAACTTATGAATCTCTGAATGTCTCATCACCCTTTTCTCTTTCTTGCTATTCTTGTATATGATTCCATGCACGGGCTCATAGATGATGGAGAACATTTTGTGCTTTTCAACTCCTGGGAAAGATATTGTTGGTGCAGTGAGATTAACTTTCTGTTGATAACTTTCAATTCCAAGTTGAAAATCATGCACTCTTTCCCATATCACTGAACTTCTGATGAATACTGATAAAGACCATAGCAACCCTGTTTCTGCATAGTCAGGAACCTTGCCATTCATAATCAGCAAATACATGTCCTCAATATCATTCTTATTGAGATTCTTGTAATCAGGCTCGGTAATCGACACAATGCACTCATTAGCTCTTCTTGCAACTATCTCTGTGATAAACTTGTGTTCATGACCCAATTCCCAGTATGTCTTGATAACTTGAATGATCTTTGAGTTCGAATAAATCACTTCCTTTGGTTTTCCAGGCTCTTTTTGTTTCCTTATGTAGAAGATCTTTGCATGAGGATTCTTCCAATGTTCAACACCATATCGAGCATAAGGATTAAATTTCTTAACACACTTATTCACCCATCTGGAAGTTCGTTCTTCGATATCATCATCATTAAAGATAATTGCAGGAAACTTGTGAAGTGACAATACTATCTTCTCAGGCCCTAAACTTCTTTTCTTCAGATACAAAAGGTCTTGATTTATAAGAGATACTGCTAGAGCTTCAGGATCTCTCTGACAGCTTTGAACTAGAGGTGTGGTCTTTCGTGGATGCGGAGAAACAAGAATTTCCTTTATACTTTCCCAAACAATGTCACTTTTCAAGAAATTCTTCATCTGATCAATGTGATATTGATGCTCATCTCCTGAAGTACATCTTTGTCTCAACATCTCATCAGCCATTTTATTTAATTTTGCTTCATCAATTGTCAGTGAAACTTCTTCTATAATATCATGTGACATTTGCTTCGTTGGTATTTCATCATCATCTGAAGCATAAGACTCAGTCTAAAAATCATAATCGTCTTCTTGCTCTTGATTTCCTAAAGTTGATGGACCTTGTTCATTTTCAATGACCTGTCCAGACGATGATTCTCCAGACACATATGCTTCATACTCAGATGTCTTCTGCCGCTTTTCACTATTCTCCCCCTCAGGATGAGCATCATCATGAGGATCTTCCTGATCTCTTGGGCGAACGGCAGAAGTTCTACATGTAGTTTGTGGTACCTGAAGTCTCTCAAACTTTATCTGAAGTGCTAACCATATTGCTATGTCTTGTTGTTGCAATTGAGGATCGTCTTTCATAGAGAGATATAGTTGATATTGTTGTTCTGGAATAGAGGTTGTTTATGATTGAGCTGGATGAACATGAAGAATATGTCCAGACATATAACTTCTTACAGACGCATCAACTTGAGAAGGAATGTGCTTGTCAATAGCTTTTTGAATTTGTAAGGAAATTTCAGCCTGTATATTCCCACGCTCTTGTAAAATAGCTTTAGCAATCATCCGTTCCATCTCTTCTTTAGTATTTTGTCTTTCCAGAATCAGCCCTTCCATAACATACACTGGAACTTGATCTTAAACCTGCTAAGGGACTTGCTTTTTAACTTGATCCTTAATATGCATATCTACTTTAGTGGGTAATGATTCAACCATTACTTCCTGGAGATGATCAGCAAGAGTATCAAATGACTTCCTTGACAGAAACCTTGCTTTTAGATGTGCAAACAAATATCCATAATGTCCCTGTAACTCCTGAAAGAAATTCTTGTAGCGTTTAAAACGAGCAGGTTTGGCTTTGAATAATGATAGAAGTCGGTTTGTGGTAGATAAGTTGGTGCTGGGTGAACTTGATGATTATGTAGTTTTAGTATCAGTTACCGTCAATTCCTGGAGTTTCTCAGTATCCGAAGATACGAGATCAGTATGAATCCTAGGAGATCTAATTAGTGTGGCGAATGGTGTACTCATAGACTCCTCTACAATCTTCCCTTTCTCCCTTCGCTTTAATTCATACACTTCATCTGTTATTTCTTCCTCCTCTTCATTAACATTCACAATATAAAGTAAAAAAGACCAACATTAGTAATTTCCACCTCTTCATCATTAGTAATCTCCACCTCCTTATCATTAGTAATCTCCACCTCCGGACTTTCCTTATCACTCCTGGACTCTAACCTAGTGCCGGGAATATTTGGTTCATCATTCCTAGGGAGTAAACTATCATCAATAACATTCTTTGGTCCTTCCACCATCTTTTCAATCTCTACGGACGCCAAGTGCTCGTTGACCAGTTCCACATTTTCTCTAGCTTCTTGCTCTTCTCGACTTTTGTGCTTAGCAAGACTTACTTGTAATGTGTCTTGTAAAATCATTTCATCTACTTTATCAACAGTTGGCACTAGAGCTGGTAGAGTAAGATGTGTGGATCTCCTTTCAGAAAGACGAAAATGAATCGTAGTTGATCATTTTGGAGCACTTGACTCTGCTGTATCCATTTTAGGGTTAGGTGACCTAGGGGCGCTAGGTGTCTTATGCATTCCTTGGGTAGACTCAGTCGGCTGTGACTGAGTCAGAGGAACATCTAACCCAAACACCTCCACATACATCTGATAATGCTCCGTGTGCTTCATCTCTTCTGAGATCATCCAATCTGGAATTTTCATTCCAACTTTGTCTTTGTATCTCCCTGGATTAAAGATATTTTTCATTATATCATCATCTTTCGGGTTGTGATACTTGTCTCGAGCACGTCTTGAAATGTCAGGGAAACTAGTCATGTAATGACTAATGATGATCTTTGTAAATCTTGGATAAGGAATCAAAGATGTTGGATGATGAAGAGAATGGTAAAGTCCTTCCCATAGTATCTTCGCATAATCCACATGAATATCATTAGCAAAGCAATACATCATTTTCATTATCTGCAACGGTGGTTGATCCCATCCAGTGACACGTGTTGTTAAGCATTTGGAAAATATCATGCATAACGTCTGCCATGGCTGTAGAAGACCAGTTGTCTTAAAGCTTGATGATGTCTTTAGCTCCATTGTAAAGCCTAATTGTTGTTTATAAAATGGAACCATGTCTAAAAATGATGGTGGTGGCACAAAGCTATCATGATTGTTGGCATTTGCTTGTGGTAAGTGAAAGATTGTCCTGAAGTCATCCAATGTAAGAGAAAGCTCTTTCTTGTCAAGCATAAACGTAAGCCTATACTTTGATCCGTCTTCCTTCAAAGTATGCCAGAACTGTGCCATATAGATCCATGGTACAGAGGAAGAAGCATTAATACTGAATCGTAATGGATAATTCTTGATAATATTCGTCAGTATTTTGCTTTCGGGTGGGCATTGAACATGTTCAAGATCAACCTTCTTGTTTGCATCCATGAGATCATATCGTTTATTTGGGGGACACAGTTCGTCTGGATGAACATCAGCTGCATGTAGTTGTTGTGCCATGATGATTACTGAATGAATAAAATTGAGATGTTAGTTAACAAATAATTCTTTTGACATTTTTGTCTCTTTCCTCTCTGTCTGCTTTATATGTTCTGGCAATTCTTTTTGAACATATTTTTGATTAGTTTATTTCTCATGTGCTCGTTCTTGCTTTTTCTAGCACATGCCATACGCTTTATTCAAATTGTTCTTTTGATTTATCATTTGTGTGTGTTCTGGCAATTCTTTTTCGAACACACTTTTGATTTGCTTTTTTGCGTATGGATTTAGCTCTCTCTTTCTGTTTTTAGAATGTCCTCACCAGAAATTCTTTGTGACATGATACTCTTTCAAGAATGATGAAGATTTCTCGTTTGATTTTAAATCAAGACTCTTTTGTAAAAAATGAAAGAGAAATCATACAACTTCTTAAAACCATTTTTGTGAAAGAGTATCATTTTGACACAATCACAGATTTTGAGAACTTTTTCTAGAAATCTTTTGACAAAAACTTTCTTTATAATGATAACATAGAATCATGTAATCATAACTCCACAATAGAATGGTCACTAAGTCACTCACTCCTCATTCCGTTCATTGCAAAAAATGGTCAAAACCGGACATGACTTAGACCACTTAAACAATTGAGACTTGGATTTTCAGATTCAAGTTATAAAAACTTTTCCACTTTTACTTTTTGTCATGAATCCTAAATAATGAAGACAAACACATCTAATTCAATAACTGAATGGTCACTAAGTCACTCACTCCTCATTATGTTCATTGTAGAAAACGGTCAAAACCAGACATGACTTAGACCACTTAAACAATTATGAATAGACATATTTGACCCATAGCTTAGAATTCATTAAAACTTGTTTGCTTATACACAATCATTAGATGTTTTGAAAAACACATGAGAAACTGATCATTTTGTACCACAGACATTCGAGCATTAATCTTCATAAGCATGCAGATAATATGAGCACATAAAATTAAATAGTTACCCAAAACAAATCCACCTTTCCACAAATCTCATTTTTATTGATTTTTGACTTTTTGACATTACCGAGTTTGACTTTTTTGACAAGTACTGAGTTTCACAATATAAACAAAAGATGAATCCTTTTTACTTATGAAAAATCAAATTCGACCCGTTTATGTATTATTATCAGTATTCAGACTTCCAAAACTTTGACAACAATTCAAACTCGATAATCACCCAACTGGATAACCACTATTCACATTCGAGTTTCATTTTTAGCATCTAGTTCATGATCTTAGACCATTTCTAAACTGGTTTTCACTTATTTCCACTTAATTATTGAGTATGATTGTTCTTGATCTCAATCATTTATGACACACTCGATAAATCATAAACTCGATAATATATAGATCTTTCCGAGTTTAAACTCGATGATTCAAAACATTGTAGATCTTAGTGAAGAACGCATATTCACTTACGTTTGATGAAGAAAATTGGTGTAGTCGTTGTAATGAACTCGAAAAACTTTTGTTGATTTTCTTCTCAAACTCGATTAAATAAATTCGGTAAACATAAAAAGTAAAAAGAAAAAGTTGCCTCCCTTTTATAGTAACCGAATATCAAGTTTTTGGAAATGACATTTTCAGTCCTTGTAGTTTTCCTTTTCGATTTTAACTTGTTGATTTCCCGAATTTTGTGTTCAAATTTTCAAAAACTCCCCCTCGAGTAATGATAACTTTTCAAAAGTTGACCAATGTTTGCAAAAACTCTCCCTTGGAATGAAATCATGATAAACACTTAGTCCAAAAATGAAGATGGTTGAGTTTAAAATAAAAACTCCCCTTGGAAAATATAACATTTTCACATTCAGTTTTTGTGAGAGATTACTGTTTTTATTTTATTTCCGAAATGATGTATATGAATGAAGATTTTCCAATTACTCCCCCTCAGATTATGATTCCGTATTTTCAATTGAAAGCTTTTTATAAAAAACTTGGAATCATGAATCTAATCATGTGATCTTTAAATTATGTTTTTTTAAATATGACAAATCTTTTTGAATTTTTGTATTTTTCAATTTTTTCTTTTGTTTTTGAAAAATGTATTTACATGTTTTTGATGTATGATCTTTTCAAGAAGATGACTTTGTCAGGCTTTCCAACTGTGTTGGAGTCATACATCTCATACCAATGCGATGAACTAGATACTCAAAGCGTTCTTTTGGAAGAGCTTTAGTAAATAGATCCGCAAGTTGGTATTCTGTCCCGACAAAGTAAAGTTCCACAGTACCCTTCTCAACATGTTCCTTAATAAAATGATACCGGATGTCTATGTGCTTTGTCTTAGAATGCTGGACTGGGTTGCATGAGATAGCAATGGCACTCTTGGAATCACAATACATCGGAATCCGGTTGTACTTGTATCCATAGTCAAGTAGTTGTGTACGCATCCAAATGACTTGTGCACAACATGCAGACAAGGAAACATATTCAACCTCAGCAGTAGACATCGCAGTACAATCTTGTTTCTTTGAACTCCAACTCACGAGCTTTCCACTTAAAAATTACAATCCTCCTGATGTGCTTTTACAATCATCTTTACATCCTGCATGGTCCATGGTATGTGTTTAATTACACATACCTTTTACCTTTAAAAATGAGCTAAAATAACCAAAAACGGACTTAAAATGCCAAA
>BQNB010124706.1:0-19893 GCA_026074375.1 Tanacetum coccineum
CCAAACCCTTCCCCTCATTATGTTGGCCGATCCAAGGAAGAAGAAAAGAAGAAAATTTTTAGGGTTCTTGTTCAAGGTAAATTTTCTAATTAATATGTTAATCATTAGATCAATTGAATTAGTGATTTGATCATGTGTTAGGGGTTTGATCACCCGAACTAGTTGTGAAATTTGTTGCAGAATTTTAGTCAGACTTGTAGAGGCAATAACTCGGTCATAAAAGATCAAATAAATAATTTACAACATACTGGAGATAACATCAGAAAGTCTACTTTCCAGAAAAGTCAGCCTCATGAGTTTTTATGGTCGGGAAGTGGGTCAAATGGTCATTACAAAATCAGTGTGTAAAACAGTGACGAAATTCAGTGTTGGTTTTTATTTTTCTAAAAATACTTATACATTGATTTAGAGGCTCTAAGTCATGTGGAAGTTAGTTCATATATTGTGTGTATTCCCTGAATTTTGGCTAAGGTCATAGTGAGGTCAAAGTTGGTTAACCAATGTCATACTTTTAGAAGGTCATATTCTGGAAGAATTATGGACACATTGGATTAAAGAATTTCTAAAGGGTATTTGTAAAAGGGTAATAGCTTTGGGAGAGCTATGAGAGGTTCATAGGACATATATGTAGCATGGTGAATTTTTTTTGAATTATGAGAGTGTTTAAGTGGTGCGTTTAGGATGCGTAAGTAGGTATAAACATCTGCTCAAAACCAGGAAATATAAAGTGTAGCATTGAAGTGTAAATAGCATATGTAGGAGTTGGAAAAGGTTTAAATCAAGTATAGAGCTATGGTAGATAGCTAAGATATCCATCATAGTTGAGGTTACATCATATTGGGTTGAATACCTAATTGATGGTAGTTTATTGTGTGCTTAATTGTTTAGATTGTTCGTGAGGTGTTGTGAAGCTTTTGTTGGATTATTTTGGGAAGCTAAGCATCAGGTGAGTTTCATAGTCTCATTTTTAAATGTTTTTACATTGGGATGAAAATGATGCTAAATGTTTTGAATTGCTGTGATTATGTGTTTTGCTTTCATGTGGACATTATGTGATTGCTATATGACTTATTGTTGCATGTTGAATGTGGTTTACTTGCATGTTCTATATTGACATGTCAAGTGTTATTGATTTGGGATCGGGGAGTACGCCTACTCAATAATAGTGAATTGGGATCGGAGGGGTACGCCTACCCAGTATTGTTGGTCCAGGCCTAATTATAAGCTTCAGCTGGTAGACTTTTAGGTGCGTAAGTGACATATGGGATCGGGGGTAACGTTCCTACCCAGTTGTTGAAATAGGATCGGGGGTAACGTTCCTACCCAGTTGTTGAAATGGATCGGGGGTAACGTTCCTACCTAGTATGTGGATTGCATGTTAGCATAAGTTCATATGTTGCATAATTGTCCTATATTGTTTTGATAATCACAGTAATTGGTTTGAAAGGTTTATAATGTGAGTCTTAAACCTATGACTCTCACCAACCGTTGTGTTGACGTTTTAAGCATCATTTTCAGGTGAGCTTAATGGTGCTAAGATAGAGCGAAGTGGCTAGAAGAGACCGTAGGATGCTTGGAGTTTATTTATGCGTTCTATTTTGAATAATTGTGTTTGCATGAATTGTATGGATTATGTTTTGCATGTCATTTATTAACGAGACCTCTTTCTCATTAATAAAGACACCATTAGGTTTTGGGTATTGTTATGACACTTTGTGTCTTTGCTTTACTTTAGTATTCATTTTAGTAGTCTCTATATAGACACCATGTGTTGTGATGATATCCATTCTTGTTTACGCCTCGCGTTTCCGCCTTGGCGGGGTGTGACAATTGTGTTATTGTATTATGAAGTAATTCCCCGGTTACCTTTTCGCTGCATGATTTTGGGGATGTTACATTGACACTGGAAAGATTTTCATTCGTCACTGTGAAATACTAAAGAGTATAACTCTGAATGTTCTGGCAAGATCACAAGGATAATTCGTATGACTCTTTAATATCACTTGAATATATGGGCAAGTGTTTATCATTTTTGTGTCCGAATGAGATTTATATTTGATCTCTTTGGCTCTAGACTCAATTTGTGCGCTTTGGTTTTAATGATCGGAGGCTGGAGCAAATTGCCACCTTTTCAATATCAACATTCTCGGAGTGAGAAGTCAATAGAAGTCGTGTTAATCTATGTGACAAATGAGACAAGAATCTTTTAAGATAAACTTTAATGACTGTAAAGGGTTGTGCAGTGCATCACTGGGTCCATGATGTCTTTCTTCAATACCAAAATTCATCTTTGCAAAGACCGATAACATATGTATTGACCCGGATTCCGCCTAAGTTGTATGGAGGGCATATCTCTTTTCACCCTTTATCATAAATTTTCTTTTTCATTCTTCAACCATTTTAATGTTTACCAAGACGTCATTACTAACACCTTGTTGTGATTATTCCAGTGTTAGCTCATGCCTTAGTCTATATTATTCCCTTTTCTCATTTTTCTCCAAATCATACCTACGGACTGTTATTTCTAACTATGGAGTGTCTTTGGGTAGATCCCTCCGGTTCTGGTTAGATCATAGGACAATACCTAACCTTAACCACCTTATGACTTCGTAATTGTCGTGAGTTAGTTGGTTGTTGGGTATTTGATCGTCATCATAAAACCATTTGAAAACCAGTCAAAGTGTTTGTGATATAAATAAAAACATTTGACACTTTGAGAGTTTTATCTTTTAAAAAACCCCCTACACACGTGCATCGATATTCGAAAGTGTTTTGCACATGGAGGTAAGAGTGAAAGCGCTTTGAGTCTTTATACCACTTATTATTTTCCTTGATCACATTTTAATCACATTCTCTCCCGTTATTTTAAAAAATAAATCTCTTAGTATTTGAAATACCAATTGATTAATATTTGTCATGAAAAATTTCATAGGGAGAAAAATGTTTAAGCATGAATTAATGGAACATTTTTCTATTGGTCCCCAACAATTTTTACACATGTATGACACCACTTATTTGAAAAATGACACCAATTTTAAATGAGATATAAATTAAGGGTGAGACACTGTTGAGCACATAATTTTAAAAGGTTATGAATGTCATTGAGGGATTCTTGAAAAATTATGCTCATACACTGGATGATCTTATAACACATATGAGAAAGCAAGTTATATCAGAGTATGTTTATATCTAGAACGGATGGTCACTAAGTCACTGACGCAGTTTTTGATTTCTCTAGACCGGATGTAACTTAGATCGCTGGCGCGCTTGTTGATACATCCACACTCTTCAAAAAATATTATGTCATTAAACACGACTTATGTTATATAAAAACTTTTGAAAATGTCTAACACACTATTTTGAAAGATACCGCTGATGAAATTTATCATTATGAAAATCTTTAAAAAAATTATGCTAAGACACCATTTGAAACACAGTTAAATGTTTTGAATACAAAAAATTGTTATGAAATGATGTATCCAAAAACATTAAAACTTTGGTTTTTGAAAAATTTCCCTTAAAAAATTGATCCACTTATAAAAATTAATAGTCTTTTGAAAGCTTCATGAGGAAGGGAGTGTTGAACAGACAATTTAAAAAGATACCATTTATTAAATCCCCTTTTTTGTGAAGAATTGTCATTATAAGCATTCTTGAAAAAAATGTGTTTAAGTTTAAAAAAACCACTTATTAGAAGACTTCTCTTCTAACACTAAGGATAAACGCACTTATGCGTACACTCTCATTTGTCACTGGGTCCGGGTTATGTACTGAATTGTACACAAGCCATAAAGAAAATTAGAAATGACATGTTTTGAAAACGTTTGAACTCTTGCTCGAACTTTATTTACACACCAGTGTCAATGTTAATCGATATTTCTAGCACGTAAATATTATCGATTCCAAGAGAGATGGAGAAGATTCTTTTTGGTATTTTTGAATTTTTTTAATTTTGTATTTTCTTTTTAAAATTTTATATTTTTGTATTTTGTTTTTATAGGTTTTATGTTTTTGTATTGTGTTTTTTCAAAAGTATTTACAAGTCGATGTTTGATGAAATCAAGCAGATTCATTTGCCAGAACCTCTAGTTTTGTTTGAGTCAAACATCTCATACCGAGTCGTCTAACAAGGTGCTCAAACCTTTCTTTCGAAAGAGCTTTTGTAAACATGTCCGCTAACTGGTATTCAATTATGACTAAGTATAATTGTAACACCCCCAAATTGGGTCGCAGCGGAATAATGAGTCCGGGAGCGTTACTTCATAGATCAATAACACAAGATATGAGAACGACCTCTAAAAGAGTCGTTTAAAATACGATACATTGGATTTATTGAAATTGTGTAATACAAAGCGCAACTGCTTAAATTGTTCAACATTTGATAACAAAGATTTTAGATCATAACAATTATCCAAGTCATGAAATGACACTAAATCTTTAACATGCATACTCCTCAAGAAGACAATCCCCAATGTATCCATATTCACCCTCGTGTCTCATTAACCTAGAAAACATCTTTAAATGTCCAACAATAAATTGGTGAATTTATAAATTTATGTAAATATAATGTAGGCCCGCAAGATTTTACAAGTGTATGATAAAGACAAACAAAGCAAACAGATGCAAACATCACAAAAGTGTAATTAACGTTTTTCCCTAAGGCCAACACTTAAGCTCGCATGTATGAATTGCAATATAAATTGCCAACATTGCCCTTGATGATGTCCTAACCCGTAACATCCCAAATCCGACATGGTATACATCCGTTGGTTCACTCCGTGACACCAGTGAGAGCTACTCACCCGGATGGGGATGTCAATCCCAAATAGATCTATTTATAACATTCGCGCTCACACAAAGTAATTGACAGTTCATGATAATGGGCACAGTGGGTTATCGCTACTTAGGCAAACACGTAATCATGATAAAATGTACACTTGCGTCCAATTTGTAAAACAATGCATGTTTCTCACCCCAAAAGTTGTAAATCATTGATATAGTAAAACATGGGGCTATGAACTCACCTTAGTGAATAAACTGATGTATATGAATCAAGTGAATGGAAACGTCACGGATAAGACCGAATGCAACCTAATTAAATATAGGCCGTATGAGTACAATGTACTTAATAATACTACATCACAAGTTATATAGTTACACCACCACCTAATAGTCTTTGTTTAGTTTTAAATGTCAAAACAATGTTTAAACCGTACTTTATTGAATAAAGGTGTTTGTATTTGTATCCGTAAAATAAAGTGTGGTTTTCGTCTCACAATTGATTGTTTGTTAATAATACATGTTTTAATATTATTATTGATTATATAATGATATTATATAATTGGTTTAATTATTTTTATAAAATAGTGCACAAAAGTAAAAATAGTGCATACGGTTTTATAAACCTTATATCTTTATCGTTTAAACTCCGTTTTTCACGTTATTTATATCCATGGCTCCGTATTAAGAAAATATATCAAAATATTATATTTATAATATTTATGCCCCTGATGAATAGTAGTTTTAATTGTTTTTATAAAATTATATAAAACTACTTTTATATAATTAATCGTCGTAACATTCCAAAAGTCATAACTTACTCATATTTAATCCGTTTTGCTTGTTCTTTATATGTATGGATTCGTATTTGAAAAGTCTAATCAAATTTTATATTTATAATATGGTTTGGTACTGTTATGAATAGTAACCGTAAGTGAAAGTTTATAAAAATACTTTTTATAACTTTAATAAATCGTATTTTAATTGTATCTAGTTCGTTTTAATTCGGTTTTAAGTGATTCTTATGTCCACGTCTTTGTAATTAAAAGCTCTATTTAGGAAAATTACTCCCCACCTGGTTACTGTCGTGAACAGTAACATGTGTTTATAAATTTACTTTTATAAAAATACTTTTTAACTTAAACTTGTAAACAACTTATCACCTTTATTTTCAATCCGTTTTTCGAGTTTTTTACATGTTTGGATTCGTCATGAAAAGTACTATCTTTATAAAATGTCTCCCTTAATATATAAGATCTGAAACAGTAAAATAACTTTTATAAAAATACTTTTATACATTTAATTATTGTAAAATTAAAAATGTCATATGTTTTTTGTTATAGCACGGTTTTTCAAGTTCCTTATATGCTTACGATCCTTGTGATAAGTACTAATTAAATAAAATGTAAAATATATGTGTTTACACACGAATTCAAACAGTAGGCATCAAAACAATTTGTGTGTTTATGTTTTCTAAAACAAGTTTTATACTTCCATTTATTAAGAGCTTTTGTACAATTCTTTCACTAAGTTTTCTACCATATATCTTACCTATTTTAAGTCCCTTAAAAGTCCACAACACTTGTCCAAATGAAATCCATGTCCTCATGATCTTTTTATACATAAACTTGTAATTATCTTTCAATACAAAATCATTTTCAAACTAAACTCATAAATCAACTAGTACTTATATTAAGTGTGTACTTCCATTTCATCATTATACTTATAAAATTTGAACATATACATGTCTTGTAATATCTCATAAATTATCAAATTAAACCTAGGTGGTGATTAACATATATATCAAGTATGTAAACATGTAAATGAATAATGAAGATGTTAAAACTTAAATGGACCTTAGAGATGAGAAGTAGGATGATGAACACAAGATTATACTTAAGCTTAAATCCAATAATGTCAACCCAAGATCAAACCCTAATGAGAAAACCCTAATTATATTTCTTGTATACTTCTTGTTAAACCACAAACCCAAGCTTCCAAAACACCTTAAATGACCTTAGATATGCTTAGAATCAATGCTTGAACACTTGAAGTGAAAATTTTATAAAACCCTAAATAATTAAGAGTAAGCCTTGGGTATAGTTTAGGAAACAAGAGAGAAAATGAATTTTTTACTTGCAATGGGAGAGAGTGTGTGTTTAATTATCCTATGACTTTCTATATGTAGTAACTAGTCATGTTTAAAACAACCATAACTAAACTATGGGATGAGAAGTGGTATAAGGACAAGTTGTGTAAGACTTGAAAGAGCTCTCCTCCTCCCAAGACACAAGAAACGGCCAAGATTGGTGCCAAGGTACTATGATGTGCCAATTTCTAGATACATGGGATTAATATGTACTTGGTGGGGTTAAGAGAGGGTACTTGTGATTTTTGTTATATATTAAGTGTGTATGCATATATATCCGGCCCTAATGGCTTATGTGATGATAAAATGATTTAATTTTGTGTATTGGGTATAAATGTGGGTATTTGTTTGAGTATAGATAGGTATAGGTGCTTCCGGGTATGCCCGAATGTAATTTATTACGAAACGTAAGCGTTTTACATAACCAATAAAAATAAATTATGAAAAGTTATAAATTATACTCTTAATAATCATATAACACTTGCTTGATGTAAACTTTAACTTGTTTGGTGTCCGTTTACGTTGAATGATGATTTTTAGTCTACGCGATTTAACTATAAGACGATAATCAAAAGCGAACGCGTAAAACCCTAAAAATACATAATGAAAATAATTGAGTCGGGAAATGACCTGAAAATGAGAAATGTTACAATAATTCAACTATACCCTTTTCAACCTATTTTTTGATGAAATGGTAGCGGACAACAATGTGTTTGGTGCGGGAATGCTGGATTGGGTTGCACAAGATGGCTATGGATGACTACAAATTGAATACATCGGTATTTTGTTAAAGTTGAAGCCAAAATCTGTAAGCTAAGTTCGCATCCAAAGGACTTGAGCAAAACTTGCAAATAAAGCAACATACTCGGCTTCTGCAGTTGACATCGCGGTGCAATTCTACTTCTTGGATGACCAACTAACGAGCTTGTAACCTAGGAATTGGATTCCGCACGAAGAAGACAACCTGCATGGTCAGCATCTGAAAAAGCGATTAGTTTAAAACTTGAATCGTTCGAATACCAGAGTCGGGTCTTCTTTAGGTATCGAAAATCCTTTAAACCTCTTCGAGGCGATTTTCAGTTTGTCTTGCTTGATAACGTGCACGGTAACATGTTGCATGTTCTAGGTCTAGTCTGCTAGCTGTCAGCTACACGAGTTGCCGGATCATGCTATGATATTTTGTCTGATCTACAGGTGTACCACTCAAATCTGCATCTAACTTAGGTTATGTAGCCATTGGTGTACCAATGCTTTCACAATTTTCCATTCCATGCTTTTAAGGATATCTAAAGCATACTTAGACTGGTTTATAAAGATACCTCATAGGGATTGGTGGATCTGAATTCCTAAGAAGAAATTCATTTCCCCTATCATGGACATTTCGAATCAATAGTGCATAAGTTTTTCAAACTTTTTAGAAAGTTTTAGGTTTGAGGACCCGAAAATTATGTCATCGACGTAAATTTGCACAAGTAGGATGTCCTCCCAGTATCTTATTGTAAATTGGCTTGGGTCTATAGTACCTTTTATGAAACCTTTTCAAATTAGGAATTTCAAGAGTTCATCATACCATGCTCTTGAAGCCTGTTTCAGTCTATAGAGTGCTTTCCTAAGGTGGTAGACTCTATCTGGATTATCTGGATCAACGAACTCGTCTAGCTGACTGACATATACTTCTTCTTTCAGTGGATCATTAAGAAAATCCGTTTTGACGTCCATCGGGTAGATAGTAAATGATTTGTGTGTAACGTAGGCAACAAAAATCCGAACAGCTTCCAATCGAGCGACAGGTGCAAAATATTCTTCAAAATCAATACCCTCTTCCTAACGATATCCCTTGGCCACAAGCCGTGCCTTATTGTGAATTACTGTATTATATTCATCCTTTTTGTTCTTCCATAACCACTTTAAACCAATAACTATTTTTCCAAAGGGTTTGTCGACAAGTTCCCAGACTCTGAGTGTGTCAAACTGACGAAGTTCTTCCTGCATTGCTTCAATCCACGCATGATCAACCATTGCTTCCTTGATGTTATTTGGTTCAACATTACTCACGGTGAGTGCGAACATACACATTTTAGAATTTGTAGCAAGCTGTCGTCGTGTCTGCACTGACTTTGATGGATTTCCACGAACTTGTTCTAATAGATGATCTTTAGTCCAATGGTATAGTAAAGGATGTATTTGGTAGAATTCATGCATGTTTGACGTATCAACGTTGCGTGAGGAAGACTCAACAGCTTTAAACTTCATTGACTATTCCATTCTTTAATATGGAGAACGCGAATCCACCATCACCACCTGAATCACCAACTTCACCCATTAGTATACGGGTTTGAGAGCTCAACAAGCTTCTTGAATCCTTAGACATTTTTATTTCATCCCCTACTAGTGAACCTTCTTGATTAAAAGGAGAATCTAAATTTAAGTTAGTAATAGAGGAAGAAGAAAGTGATGAATTAGTAAAGGAGTTAGAAGAAGCAATAGAGGAAGGAGGAGGAAGAAGAGGATGATTGAGAATACTTTAACACATTCCCAACAAAGGAAGAGTTAGATTATCATAAGTACTTATTAAAAGACTCTCGACCTCCTTGGATAAGAGCAAAGGTTAAACAAGGAAACCATAATAATATAAAAATCCCATGTATGATTGGTTAATTCCTTAAGGAGCAACTTACATTGACTTAGAATCCCCAATAGATATAATGTCTAGGCTTTACTATTATTGGATTATGAATGAGGGATTATAATCAAGAAAAAACCCATTCAAACTTAAGTGTCTTCGTAGGAAATTTTACGTATGTTTGTGACTTTGTGATCCTAGAACAGGTTAGTAGTGTGATTGATACACATTTGGGCCAAATGGTATTAGGGAAACCGTTTGTGGAAGAATCTAAATTAGTTTACGATTAGGAAGAAGGAATGGTTTTGTTTGAGAAAAATGGTGAGAAGGTAACTTGTAAGATGCATCATAATATGGATATGTGGAAGGATGAGGATTACATGGAATTTGATAATATACCATCTTTCTGGGTAACAAGCAAGGGAGATGAAGAGAAAGGAGAAGCGTATGTCTAAAAAGAGGAAAACCTATTACTCAGATTTTTTCTTGAAACTAGGCCTCAAATATATACGTGATGAAGGAGTAATTAAACGCTTCTGTTTTATTGATGGAAGTAATAAACACGAATGATGGATCATTAAGGAGTGTGACTTGTTGAGTCTACTAATTAATTCTAAGCTAAATCTACAAAACTAAAAAACTCAAAATAGCTAAAATAAAAAAAGCTACAAGGCTAAAAAACAATCAATACTCTAAAACTCTAAAATGAAACGCAAAAACACAAAAAAAAAAAATATCACGCAGTTCCTACACAAAACCTAAACAACTCACAACCTACATATAAAAAATACTACTAGCACGACACAAACTCCCACGCCCAGGAGTGTGACTTTGAGTCTAGCTATAAGACTTGTAAATAAAGAAAAGAGCTTATCGGGAGGCAACCCAATCTTTAGTAATTTTATGCATTTTAGGAGTGTCGCGTGTTTCTAATTTTTATTATTTGTTCTTATAAGTTTGAATGCTATGTGATCATGCTTTGTTTGTTTTTAACCTCGTCTTAGTTACATACAAAGGTATTTTGCATGAAATACGTGTAGGGAGAAATTATTCAGTTTATAAGAACCAATTCAAACATGTAAAATAGATAATTTAGAACTAATTCACATTTATGTTTGTTTGTTTGTTTGTTTGAGTCATATATTCTTACTAACCGTTTTCGTGGTTTATGCAGTAATTTTTCTAGGAAATAAATAATAGGATATTTTTTGCAGAAATTTTTCTAGAAAAACAAAAATGAAATTCTGTCAGGTGATCCTGGCGGCATCAGGATTAACACCTGACGGCGTCAGGCCTGCAGAAAAGAAAAAAACCGCATTTTTTGAAATTTTGAAACTTTTTTTTGTTAAATTTCTAGAATTTTTAATTTTAGATTTTTGCAGAAAGCCATGATTACATTAGCACAAATATTCTATCTTTATTGTTCTATTAGGATTTTAAATTATGATTATAATGGGTTGTATATTATTTACCGTCAATTTTATGCGGGAATAGTTGTTTTTGTCTTTGATTTTCAGGTTATATTGGATAAGGAGAATCCGGGAGCTCTTAGGATTTTCACTTGGACGATTCTTGAATGAGGATTTAGCCGGTTTATCTCTTTTCTTCTTCGACATTGAACAAACTATGGAAGTACTAGTTTCTTTTTCTTTTTATTTATTTTACCTTTCTCGTTTTTCGGGTACTTTTGAAACATTGAAGACAATGTTAAATTTTAAGTGTAGGGATGGTAATGAAAACCTTAGAAACTATCTATTCATTTGCATTTTCTTTGTCCTTAAAAATATGTTTAATATATCAAAACATAGTTTAGGACGGTAATTTTGACCCAAATTTAAAAAATTATGACATATATTGGTGAAACTGTAGTTTTAGAAGCGTCTCATGGATAGGAATTATATGACTAGCACAAAAATCCTACCACTAAAAATTTTCTACCCAAAAAATGTGAGGTTCGCCCCTAGATCTTTAGGAATATAAAATCATACATCTTTAATGCTTGTAAGTGTACCGGTAGGGTATTAGATTCTAGAACTTGTTTCAGTGATGCATCCCGAGACTGCTAGTGAGATCACATTCGTGTGATTATGATTTACTAAGTGATAAGAGGCATTAGGATAACCCTTGTTTTTAGTATGCGTTTGTTATGGTTATGATGATCTTACTGGTCATATAACTACCCCACACCCCTTGCTATGCATTTATTTTTAGTGCAAGAGACCCCTAGTACACCCCCTCTAAGCCTATCTTTATGCAGTTCTCGTGAATTTTTGATGGATTCCAAATTATTATTAAAGAGAAATCTTTACATCCCACTAAAATTTTACACCCAAATCGCCTTAGCCTCCTTGTATGTACTCATTTTTAGTAAATTATTGTAAACACAATTGATTAAGCCTAGTTAATTGTTTGCTTGATTACATAGTTTCTAAGTGAGTCATTTGGTAATATACACAGTTTTGGAACGATTAGGATCCATGGTAGTTTTATTTTATTGAGAAATGGGGAATAAAGTCAAATTATTACCCCCACATTCTTAATGTTCTCCATGTTTATTGATCTTTCTAATTCGGGTCATTAGTTAGTTTAGTATTGAGTTATTAAAAACTCAAGTGTAGGGGTGTCAATATAAATCCCGAGTCATGTATATTATTATTTCATTTTTAGCAGATTTATGATGTTAGGACAGAAGTGTATACTAAAATAATAATAATAGAAAAAATGAAAAAAGCAAAAAAAATATGATAGAATATACGAACTGCAATCCTGCTTATATTTAAGTCAAGAAAGAGTCGAGAAAACAAAAGAAAGAGTTTGATGTAGAGTTTTGTACAATTGTTAGAGTTTTGTCGAGTCTTGGCTTAACAACGCCTTTATACATGTAATTTGTGAATAATTAACTTACCAACAGTTAAAATATCCCTCATTATCCCTTACCGTGTTTTCCATACCCTACACGTGACGTTACGACCCTTGTAAAGACCTTTTTGATAGTATTTCCTAGGTGCTTACGCCAAAGTGGTGGAGGTTTGATCATTTATCAAGCTTATGGTAATCTATATGATATGACAGGTAACGAGTGTTAATTTTCCCGTTGCCCATATTGTTATAATTCATTATAAACTAGAGAGAAAAAGAGAATCCAAACACTTGTGTGAGGTGTTAGTATATGATTTTTGTGCTTTTATAACATGGTTGATCTGGTTGTGCCATAAATTAATTTTACTTAGTAAGTTAAATGCCCCAAATTTGCTATTTATTAGGTAGAAAAGCTCATTTGTTTGAGGACATTCCCAAGTGTAGGGATATTTGATGACGTGTTATTTTTTACACTTTTCCCAGTTATTTAACCTCCAAATTCATGCAAATATGCTCTATTATTGCACTAAATCCTTTATTTTTTTTGTAATTAGCATTTGGGAAACACTTGGATGGAATATACATGACTTGGGCTCGATTTGGGAAGAAACAAGGAAAAACACAACTTTTTAACTTTGCGACCACCATCTTGATGTGGTTACCAGAAGTGCCTAGAAAGATGATTTTTGGTTAAGTTTTGTGACGGTTCAATATATTGAGACGATGTCACCAAAAGCTCATGACGGTGTCATAAACCAAAGGTAACGACGTCACATGAAAACTTGACGGCGTCAAGAACCAGTCGGTGCAAGAAACCCTAAGTCAAGATCGACGGGGTGACGGTGTCACAAAACCCTAGTGACGCCGTCATCCATGTGTGGAACTTTGGAGAGTCATAGTGCAACTACTATAAACGAATTTTAGGGCTTTTTATGCTCTTTGTACATACATATTCACATGTTGGTTTGAAAATAAGTAATTCATTCATTAATCATTCAAATATGTCTATGTGTTTGATGATTAATTGCTTTTCTTTTCTTGTTGTTAACATGTTAGGCTAAATCTAATTGTGTTTGCTTATGATTGCATGAAACCTAATTGTGAACTTTGATTTGTTGCTTCTTGTTAGTGGTGTGCACGTTAGGCATTAGAAATCTAGCTATAAGATATTACATTAGCATAGACGTCTAGTGAAACATGATTAGATTAAGTGAAACCCTCATGTTTGGGAGGATAACTATCTACGTATTTATTGCGCGTGATTTACTATTAGGTGAGCAAGGTGTGTTCTAGGAGCCCTTACTTAGGTGGTCACGTAGACGCGTTTCTAACCAACTCGCAATTGAAAAAGGGGAATACCTACACATTACACTAACGAGGGTGACAATGCAAAAAGTTAGAAGGATCAACTAGGGAGTAGTTCATGATTAAGTGAGCACGTTTGTTTACCTATACGAGTTCCCGCCACTTTTATGTTTTTGCCTAATTAGGAGTAGTTTAGATTAGTTTAAAACCACATCTCTCTACATATTGATTTTACTTGCTTTCTAAAAAAATATAAAAATACAAAAATATTCTTCTCTCAACCCTTAGATCTTAGTGACATACAATTCGAACCTACATCACTATTCCCCTAAAAAAGATCAATCCCCTGAGTCTTGCCTATACTACACTGCAACGATTAGGTACTCCACATAGGAGGATTGTAAAACTTCGGTGTTGCAATCTGCCGTATCATTCAACCTTATAATACGGTTCCACATTTCATTTGCAATCAGACAACTATCTAAAACAGCATAAACATAAGAATATGTATTGCTTGATCATCAACCTCAGCTTGCTTTTGTTCAGTCTCATTGAGTTCAGTTTCATTTTGAAGTCTGTAAGTTTCTAGTACTAATAGTGTAACTGTGTCATCACTGGGTTCAAGGACTTTTTTGTATTGATAAGGACCCTTAAGAATGGATTTAGCAAGAACTTTTACATTAGGTTTACTCTTACAATAACGAATGATTTTGCTTGACCATTGTACGTAATCATCTTTTGATAGCATCGGAGGACGGCTTTAAGAACCAATAGCAAAAATGTCTTGTTGAGTAGCCATTTGAAATGAGTGTTAGTGACTCAGGATCTTAAGACGATAGAGTGATGAGTTGTTGTTGTTGATTCAATGTGATTTGTGATTTGATTTGGTGAATGAGTTGGTGAAATAAGGACTTAGAATATATTTTAGCAAAATAGATCAAAATCTCGCCGTACACTTACAAAATCTCACTGTGACTTTAAAAGATCGTCGAATTCTCAAAAATCTCACAGTGGTGATGAGGTGTAATTTTATACACTTTTTGGGGCCATTTTACCCCATCAATCATGCAAATATGCCCAAACATTGTACTTGATCGTTTCTTTTTGTTGTTTTAGCATTTGGGAAGCTCTTGGAAGAAAAGCACGTGACTTGGGCTCGATTCGGAAAGAAACTGGACAAAAAATGCAACTTTTCAAGCTGGCGGCTTCCATCCTGACGCCTTCACCAAAAGTGCCTAGAAAGTGAATTTTTGAATAAAAAGTGTGACTTCTCAGTAGATGGAGACGGCGTTAGAAATTCCTATTGACGCCGTCAGGATCTCATAGCAACGGCGTCACCACGACTTGCGACGGCATCACAATAGTCGACAAAGACGAAACCCTTGGAAGATTCGATGGGCTGACGGCGTCACAAAGCCCTAGCGACGCCGTCAGAACCCTATATATATATATATATATATATATATATATACCTTACATTATATATAAGTGGATATAAGAATGATGACTCATCAACATTCATGCCACATCATTATTCAAGTATTGCCACCTCACCTACATTTCAATCCACCTAAGCATATATGAATTCCACGTAGCAAATTCCAATACACGTCATCATCTTTGCATTCCACGTATGCAAATTATATACCAACTTGGCATTAAATGGAACATTAATGTTAAAAAGATATGCCACTAAAGGGATTCGAACCCTTGTCTGTGAACCCACAGCAAATGCATCTACCACTACGCCACAATGGTAGTTATTGAAATTTTTTTAAAAACAAAATAGATAACAAAACGAAACATAGTAATTATGTATTAATTTTTTTGCATTTTAAATGCAAAATCGTTTTCTACTTTAATAACATGGCAAATTCAAAAAAAAATTCAACCCATTAAATTCTCTTAATTTTGGCAATTTAAATTCAAAAACATTTTTCAACTTGCATATTAAGGAAAATTCAAAAACGGATTACAACAAATTAAATTCTATAACCTTTAAACATTCCTAATTAATAAATTTTTATCTTTTTCACCTTTAAACGTTTTGCTGTGTTCACCACCATCGAAATTTCAAATATTTTTTTCAATCAATTCAAATCTGTAACTGAAAATCATTCCTAATTAGGATAATGTTTATCTTTCAAATCTTAAAATATCAAATCCCTACAAATCAGCCAAAAATTACTAAATTTCATCCAAATTTATAGCTTCAAAATTAAGCTAATCTAACCTAATCTACTATTATAAATAAGACCTGCTTTCCAGCTACCAAACCACAGATCAAAACACACCTCAGAAGAAAACACATACAACACGAGATGAAATCAAAATTCGGATACCAGAAAGGAAGCAAGTCCCAGCCAAAGCAAAGGCAAACCAAGTCGCAAAAACATGAAAGCAAGTCACACTCAAAGAAAAACACTGTTAAGCAATCACCGGGTTTGTTTCAATATATTTTATTGGTGACTTATAATTTGTTTGTATACATATTTTGGCGAATCATGATTTGAACTGACCAATATATTGTTTACAACAATGACACCGAATGTCAATCTTACTTCAATCAAGGATATCAGCCCTATGGTGGCAAACATGAGTATCAGAGGAAAGGTCATTTCGATATGGCATGCACGCAATTATTGTGCAGGTCTCGGCTCACATATGTGACTGACGGCGGAACTAGAAACATACATGACACTATGTCGGCACCTGATATGGAAATATTTACATTTTTATGCTACCTGTTATGAATTCAGTATTATCTACCCAAGTTAGATTCAAAAACTCCAGCAAGCTACCAGGCACGATTTTGGAAAAATTGATAAGGGTAATGTACGCCTCATTCTGTAATAATCTTTTTTTGGGGTCAAGTTTTTCAGTTCCATGTCAGAGAGATATAGTTGAAACCTTACATATTAACACACTAAAAAGAAACGTGTATTTGTTGTTTCCCTGTGATTTTGATTGTTAAACCATTTGTACTGCATTCCTACAGATACAATTGTTGCCAGACCTCGATTTAGAAAAGACTCCTCAATTAGATGAATGTGTTGCTGATAACCAGGTAATGGAACATTCTTTCACATATCTACTTAAGGATGTGTCTCTTTCAATAGACTCCTCCATTGTTTTTGAAATACGAGATTTCTAAGTTTCTGTTACCATGGAAATAGTTGCTTTCATGTTTCAACAACGGTCATATATAAATGTGTCATGAGTCTGATACCTTTGTAATTCATTTCTATTAATGCTATCAGGATGTGGAGGAGCTTATGAGTCCACCACCCAAGAAGATTCTGCTTCAATGGATGAATTTTAAATTAAGGAAGATAGATTACAACAAAACAATGACAAATTTCTCATCTGATGCAGAGGTACACGGTGATGTTCCTCATGATGTTTAATGATAGTGCTTTGAAAATCTAATTTGAGACTTGCATGTTCTGAATGAAAATACACCTGGTAGTAAGTTTATATACTTTTGTGCAGGATGGAGAGGCTTATGCTTTGCGAATCTAATTGTCAACCTTGGTCATCAAAGATCCTTTAAAAAGAGAAACATTAGTTTTTGAGCATGCTGATAAGATGGATTGTAAGAGATACTTGACAACAAAATACATTGTAGTAGGTTCTCGCAACCTTAACCTTGCTTTTGTGGCTCATATATTCCAGCACATGTATCTTCTTCCTAACAGAGATCAATTCGTTTGGAAGTGACGAGTCTGTTGAAAACCAAAAAAATGCTTCCAACATAATGAACGCGTCTTTGTATAATTCGATATTCACATGTTATAGTTTAGCTCTGTGAGTTTTTCATTAACAAATAAATTTGTGTTATCGCATTTTGAATACATGTTTGTTAAATATGGGATTTTAGATTTGTATTAAGCTAAAAGCAAGTGATATTGGTGCATATTAGGATTCTGAATCAACCTAATGTATGTGCATAGTTTTTTTTTGGCTGATTCTAATTTGTTGGTTTAAATTTTGGATTTTGCATTTAATTTATAATAGTAAAACCACAATTCTGTAATAATTGATTTACTGGAGGGCAAGCACCACCAAGGGAAAAAAGGATCGGAGAATCCACGTTAAGCATTTTAAAAACATTCCATGGTATATTTTATTAGTCTTGGTTGGATTTGTAACTTTTATTAGACCCACCACATACAATAGCATATGAAAGGTGAATGTTTGAAGCAAAAACAAAAATGCTAAATCAACATATTTCAGAGCGAAAAAAAACCATAAAGGCTTAGGCTGAAACAAATAAGTCAGTGTAAGGGGCTCAATCATAATCTATTAAAATAAAATAATATATCACATGTTATTATGATCAATATCGAGAAATGTATGTATAAAATAGTGATTTGAGGATTTGCAACACATTCCATCATCGGCTACACTTTGTAATCCATTTCTTAAAGTATATAGCAGAATGAAGTCCAAACAATAATCATCACTATCTTAATCATATGAGAACCTACAAATAGTGTGGATCAAGCATCATTTCAGCCCATTCTAGAAATCAAGGCATTAACTTTTAGGAATTACTATGGTGAACAGATTAACTTACTAAATACCAATGATCTAGAATCTCTTAAGAAGCAACTTCTTTATGAGTCTTATATTATTTTTGGTGTGCGTGGAAATATAGTTAAGATGCTGCTTGGGATTACCTATTAAAGTTGGTTATCGACTTCTTGCATTTTCATGCAAGGAATATGTAGTTTTTACTCTGAAGTTTGAAGATTCTTTTTTGCGACAAAAATGGTAAATAAACAACATTCGTTCTATTAGTTGGTAGTAGTAATAACGGGTGATTATTTTAATTAAATAAGTTGGTTATTACTTTATTTCTAAAAGAGCTTCCAAAAGACATCAAGTTGGTTATATTCATGATCTGATTGTAAGGAACTGAGCAAGGGAAAAATGTTTATTGTGAGACTTTTATGATGTAACAGGTTTACATATTATAGATCTTTTAAGCATGTGGTCTTTGTGAGTTTTTGTGCATTAGTCAAGTATAATCAAGCAATGCAAAATTTATTCTAGGAGAGGTATAAATGGGTGTTATATTTAGATAATCTTCTCAATAAGTGTGTCGTTATTAATAATTAAATATTTTTTAAGTCATGGAAAATGAAGTCACATTGGAGTACTAATCTTTATTATTTCACTTGCTTACAATAGAAATTGAGACTACTCTCTATTTGCATTTCAAGCCACCTTACTAATCATCATTGCTTTACTAATTGGGATGCGAAAACCTACACTTGCTTTTATATTATGGCATGGTTATGATATGTTCATTGGAGCTTTGGATATGTTCAATAGTTATGTTGCTAAATTGCTTAGTATTCCATGAAAATTCTCTCACTAGAAATCTTGCTTTGCCAAGTTATTTTAGTCCACTAAAATTGACATGGTCTATCACAACCATTGTAGCTATATTAACTAAAAAGCATAACCATTTGTAATTCTTGCTTGTGGTATACGAAGCCAACTCCAACAACTTTGCTTATTTCAAAGATTGACGAATTTTATATATGTTGTTAGTTACAAATTTTGTAAATATGTTATTACTATATAAATCTGGTTTGTTAACTATTCAATTTTTCAAATATTAAACTTTTTGTTACTTAAATTTGTATTAGTTACGTATCCCTTACTTTATAACACTATTTCTTACCTATTTGCGTTCAAATGCTAATTTGGTTGTTACTTGAATTTATATTAGCTACCCGTGATTTATCACGGGTTTATAGGCTAGTTAAAATATAAAAAAAATCCAAAATTAAACCAGCATATATGAAATGGACGATATAAATTTCTTAAAACACATTATAAATTTATGGAATATGACCAAGGTGAATCCTTATTGAAGCTGTTTATCCTTCCTTTTTAGACGAACTCTATATGGACAAGCTGTCTTTCCAGATTAATATATATATTTAATTGTCTTCATGCAGTAAACTACAAAGTGCTAAATGCATTTTACAACAAAATGTTATGCCCATAAGGCTACAAGTATAATGAGACACCAAACACGAAAACCACAAATACGCTATAGACGGACATTAATTCTTAAAATGCTACTCCCTCCGTCCCATATTAAGTGTCAATTTTTGACTTTTTGAATTCTTTTTTCATAAACTTTGACCGTAAATATTTT